>MU223827.1:847201-858321 GCA_018584345.1 Thuja plicata | reverse complement strand
CATATGTACTCATTCTAACAAGTGTAGTACACTTAAGAAATCCTTTCAAGAAAGGTGGACTTAACAGTCCTATTGTAAATCTCTTAACTGAGTGCACACTTAAATCAGTGTTGCTAAAGCTCTTAACGGAGTAGATCTTAATAGGTCTCCACTTTAATACTCCTAACAGGGTAGATCATCGTAAGTGATCAATTGTAAGCCTTTACTGGCTCCCTTCCATTCTGCAAATAGTGAAGTTTTGTGGGTGTCATCCCCACCGTGGTTTTTACTTCCTAATAGGAGTTTTCTGCGATATCATATCTTGTGTTATGTGTTTATTACTTTCATGAATGTTTCTATGAATGTTGCAAACAATTAAAGATTATGGAATAATACTACATGCATAAGAAAGAACAACAGTAATGGTCGGTAATGCAGTAATGAATGATTACTAATGATGAATGGTGAAAAGAGTTAAAAGTTTTAGAGGTAGTGATTCACCCCTCCCCTCTCAGTACTACTTCCCAGTAATCCCAACAAGATATGCTTATATCACAATACATAAGGCTTAATCATTTATGTGTGGAACATAAAATCATGTACAATGATGTAAATATGCATATTAAAGAAAGATTGATAAAATAAATAAATAAAGTTTTATCTCAACAAATATTATAGTAAGAATAGATATACCTACATATGTAAAGATGCTTACATAATGTGTGTGTGTGTGTGTGTGTAAATAACATATAATTATATATATATAAACATATGTATATAAGTATCCATAAATAATAAAACCATATGTTAGAATTCATTTTCTATCAAAATCTATTTCTTTATTATTATATTAAATCTAATTTTTTTGGCCTGTATTTTTTATAACCTACGGTTAAAAATCTTTATATATATATATATATATATATATATATATAAGAGCTTGCATTGTTTGAAAACATTTTAGTCAAGAAAACATTTTAAATTAAAAAACAAGCTGAATTTAATATTTGGGCGGGGAGCACCGAAGCCCTACCCTGACCGCTATTCCCTATCCCCCGCGCGGTGGCGCTCCACTCCACTGTAGAACATAGTGGAGGGCGGGTGGCGGCCGCAGCCGGCCCATCCCGCCCACTATGTTACCACATTGGGGAGGGAGCATCATGTCACGCTGCGCCTGGTCGCTCCACCGCACCTCCGAACCGCCATCTCCCTTCCGCCATCCACCATCCTCCACGATGGCACTACCCACTGCGGCCGCCCCACCAATTCAAAACCCCCATCCGCCACTTCTTCCTTGATCATTTCCATCTACGGTTTTCCAATCCGCCCCGCCCTTTAAACCCTAGCCAAAAAAATAATATATTATATTACCAATCTTAATTTACATAAAAAGAATAAATAAAATACAGAACATGGAAAGAAATAATTAGAGATTATTTCAGAGAGGTAAGTCTTGAAATGATGTATTTATAAGATTTAAATTTGTACATTTGATTTTTATTTAGATTTGATTTTTGGATTTCAAAATTCATCCATATGAATTTCTAAGTTGAAAATATTGACTTAGGGGTAGTACTTTTCTAGAAGAAAATTATTAATTAAATAAATTAGTAGATTTAGATTAAAATTTTAATTTCAAATTAAAGGAGATTAATGTATATGTTATTTATAGGGCTTGGTGTTTTAAGAATTTCTTTAAATATGATCTTATAGGGTTTTAAATATAGATTTAATGATTAAAGTTCTTTGGTTAGAAGTGAATTGATTGTTTTATTGGGACAGTATTAAACTTGAATATATTAACATATATTTAATGTTAGAATTAAGATTATCATATTGAATTAAAAAGGATTTAAAATTAATGGGAAGTATTATGTTATAAGATAATAAATGTATTAGTGTTTTAAAGTTAATTCTATTAGTTTAGTATTAATTTCATGGAGCTACTCTTTAAAATTTAGTGTAATCGATTTAATATTTAAATCAATTAGATATTCATTAAATTTAATTTAATTAGATTATTATCTAGTTATATTAAATTGAAATGTTACTTTAGAAATCATTTAATATGACTAGATAAGTTATCAGGTTAAATAATCAATTTAACATTGCATTCTTCTATAGACTTAATCGACCCATTTTAAACAACTAGTGGATTTCTTAGTCAAACCTAGCCAACTGAGGCCTACACAAAATTGTTCAGGGGCCTAGACTTTCAAGATTAAATGTAACATGTAGATGACTCAAAGGCTTGTGTGCTCACTAACGTAGTTATCCTTTTCCTTTAGAAAAAATTTTGTAGTTGTGTTTTTTCCAACTTTTGGACATGGCACTCAAGTAATAGACTTGTAAAGAACCAGGCTTGGTAGAAACATTTTTCAGCTGCTCGGTTAGCTCGGTCTCAATAGACTCATCTTTCTTCTTGATATCCTTGATAAAATGGAAAATGGAACATACTTTCTAAAATATTGAAAGAATATGAGACAATTTAGTATCAATATCAGTAGAGGCCTCAAAAAGTGATAACTTACCTACTGCAATGTTGTTTAGAATTGATTCAATCATTTGCAGTTCCATCTTCCTCAAATGAACTTTCATCATCTATTTGGTAGTGACTTGATTTGGATTTTGGACTTGTTAAACTAGTCCTTCTACTTGACTAACGATATCTTATGTTTCATCAATAGTGGCATCTGGGAAAATTTCCTGTAATACATCCTTGACACTTTCAAATACATCAATCTTCTTTCTCTTTTGAAGTAATTTATTTTGCATTGCCTTAAGTCTCACTAATCTTGCATACTCAGTCATTTAATCAAGGCTCATAGTAGATAAGTCAACATTTGGTAAAATGATCGATTGGTTCATATCTACATGTTTCCTCTTCTTTGATTTCTTCTTGTTTGCTAACATACTTCCACTTGGTGAATTCTTTGGGGAATATGATGCCTTTAGTGCATCAGATATTGTCTCTGTTGTACTAGTTCTAGCTCTCTTCTCTTCTTGTTTGTTTTCTTCCTTCGTCTCCTCTTGTTTCTCCTCTACTTTATTCTCTTGTATTGTGTCCTCTTTCTACTCGTCTTGTTGTTTCTCAGTTTCCTTCAGTTCACTTTAATCCTTTATTTCATCTTTGTCAGGATCTTGTTGTTGTGCAATAGTCTCAGTTGGGGGAACCAATTCGTTGTTCAGTGTTGTTGGTTTATTGGTAGTCATATCCTTCTATGATCGGTTGTTTCTCAAGTTATGTTTCCTTCTAAGGTTTGGTGGTTGTCTCTTCTACATCCATAATTGTAACACTATCACCTTGAGCTATGTGATAATCTTGTACTTATTCCAATATAGGTTTCATGAATGGCTTAGAAGTAGCCTTATCACTTACATTCATTGGTTATGTATCAGTTTCCTTGGTTTCCATAACATCTTCATCTTGTGATATGTCATCTCCTAGATTCTTGTCAGTAATATCATCAATGATAACTTCATCAGTGACAATTCTCAAATCAATGGGATTATTATTAACTTGATCATCTTTGACAACTTCATCGGTTATGTTATCCTTTTCTTGCTCAGCTTGAGATTCAATCTCTTTGATGTTTAATATCTCTCTCCATTTTGCATCAGTTTCTAACTATACTTGCTCCAATTCTCCTATCATGATCCTTAAAGATCTTCCTTTCACAAGGAATCATTTGGAATATTGTTTCAATGTCTCTTCAATTTCTTGTACATATAGGTTTGGTACAATTAGCACAAGAGATCTTTCTCTCATTTTCTTTTCAACATTCATAGCATATTTCCATCTTGCATATATGTTGTTGTATAACTCAATAGGCAAAAACTTGATAACTTCAAGTGGTGTGTATCTAAATTTGTGTAAAAAGTAAACAATTGCATCTTCAATTTTTACCTTGTTCTCTTTACTTTGAGTATTGTATTTTTCTTGCTTCATTCCTTAGAATGTTCCATAGTTCTTTATTGTGTCTAACATTTCATCTAGACTTCCTGGTGGTGGAGGTAAGTTTTTCACAACTTTGAATTTTCTTAAATCTTTAGTCTCTGTGTCATTATCTGGTGCTAGCTTCAACCTTCTCCTCGGTCTAGTGTTTTCCTTCTTTCTTCTTACATATGTTTTCCCTTTCGGTTTAACAAAATTCTTCTTTGCTTTCAGTGAGGCTATAGACCTTGTTGATGGTCTAGTAGATTTGCGGCTCGATGAAGGCTTCAACACTTACGGTTTCTTTCCTTCCACTTCAGAGGGTCCTGCCTCATCTTCTTCATTATCAATTCCTAAATTCTTAGACAAATTAGCAATCTTCTTGCTAGATTTCCTTTAAATTTTAGGTACCAAGATATACATTTCTTAATCTTAGCCTTAAATTTTTCATATATTATATATCTCTTGGCTCTTTTATCAGCAGACTTAGCTAACATAGTCTCAATTTGTTGAGATACAATGTCTATGTCCATCTTGTATCCCATAATCTGTATCTAGATAATTCTAGGCTCAACTACCTTGAAAATATATGTGGCGGTGTCCACTTCAAAAAAAATAGTGTCATAATATTCTCAACTAATTGAGGTGGAACTTTAAATTTCTAATACATTCTTGTTTGGAATTCAGAGAAGTAATCATTTGTAACAATGTCAAGATTCTCTCCTAGATTCTAAATGTACTCAATGATTTTATAAATGATAGGCTTATCAACATTGCATGTCACATCTCCAACAAATGGAAAAAATTTCTCAAAATAAAAGTATATGCATACTAGTAGTGAGCAAAACTTTAATGTGTTTGTCTTTGCTTTCCTTATAATGTTCATGTTTTCTTCAAGTTGTTTCAACAATATCTCACATAGTTCAATCTGCATATATTTATTTACAATCTTGTAAGCCAAATCAACAGTTCCACAAGGTACATTGTCCACTCAGGATGATTAGAATACTTGGTAGGACAAGATGTTACATGCAAATTTCAACTTGATATCTTTAAAAATAGAAATATTCAAACCTCTCCCATCCAATTAGCTTTGGTTAACTCACTCAGCTTGTTCTTCTCAATTTTTTTGATAGCTTTAGGCTTGTCTCCAATCGGATAACTAGTCACAATGTGCAACACATCTTTTGTGATCTTCACAGGTTGACCTAGCCACATAAATTGGGGGTGTATTCGGCTAAGAACCATCCTTATCCACTCAGTTTTGAATACCCTCAAGATATGCAGGGCATGTTTGATGGGGAGCTCCTCTTCTAGAGATTTCTTTCTCTCTCTAAGACCTTCTCTTGGTCTTCTTTAGGGTTTGTATCACTACCCTAACTAGAGGATTCCTCTTTGATCCTCTAACACACTAGGAGCTCTCCAACAACTTCAAACTCTTCACTAAACCCTTCTTCATGTCCTTACACAACCATGGCTTCCCTAGCCTCCTACTTCTCCAATGGTGTCAACTTCTTGTGGATTGAATTCCTTACTCCTCTTAGGTATAATTCAACTTCTATGGATCCAATTTTGTGGATCTTTCAACCAATTTCCAAACGGGTTCTAAATTTATAGCCTTTTAGGCCTTGTAGCCTTTTTAGGCCTATTAGCCCTCCTAGACACTGAAAAGTTGGATTTTCTCCTAAAATCCCTTAACACCCCTAGAAAAAAATTACATATTCCTTGTGGGTTTTTCTGACCCTTAAATATTTTCTAGGTCTCAGATGTCTACCTTGTCTATACAATGGACTTTCACCAAACCCCTAAAAATAAGTTTCTAGGGCATGAAGACTGGTTTAGTTTCTTGAACTTCTTTAACTAATCTATTGAGTTCCTCTGAACTTCTCCTTCCATAAAAATGTCTTCACTTCATTCCCCCACACTCCTCTATCCTTCATTGGCACATACCAATCACTTAGCAATCACCATTGCCTCTGCACTGTTCAATTACCCTAGCCAGAATAACCAGTACTCGCCTAGGGCTTGAATGTTCTCTTGCTTCCCCTACACACACACACCTCACACACTATATATATAGTGTATATACAAGGCTTTAATGGATTCCAATGGTAATGGTAATTTGAACCACAGGAATGCCAAGAAAATCCATTATCTACATGACTGGTCCAAAACTGAATAGTGAACTTGCAAATCACAAAAGATTTACTAAAATATAACCAGAACAAACAAAATACTAAAATAATGCTACAAATATCTATTAAATTACATATTAAACACTCTCCATACTTTCATTCAATCCATTCAATCCACAAAAGTGTTGGATGATGGCTATGTATGCTAATTACAGTGTTAATTGGTTCTTCCCAATAACGAGTCCGTACAAAAATGAAATCTAACTATTAGATTAGGGTTGTAGTAACCTTATATACTCTCATACCACATGTCTATACCCTTTGGTTGGTATTTGGGCATCATAAAAGTTGATTCCTAAAATCTAGGAAATGTTGTCATGACAACTTTGACAACTTTTGTCAAAATGACACTTTCTCAAATTTGATGGCCCTATTTGGTTTCAAAACTTACCAAATGACCTCAAATAACTTGAAAACATTAAAATAATTAAACTCTCCCCATTTTGGAGTTTTTTTCAACTCTTTGACCTTTTGGTTGACTTCTAGGTTCTAGACCCCTAGAATCAACTTGACTTAACAACTCATAAACCCTAATCTCTCCTAACACTTAAACACACTGAAAACACACTAGGGACTTTATAACATAGTCCTTATTCATGGATGGTTGGCCAAACCAACCTACAAGACAAAATGACTAAATATCTTCCTAAATACCTTAGGGTGCTCCTGCAGCATCCTCCCCCTGCAACTAGCAAGTTAAGGTACATGTGGTGTCAGGAACTCATCACTGATTCCATGCTTCTTAAAGTCACTCTCATCTATCCAAGTGGCTTCTAACTCTGGTTTTTGTCTCCACTTCACTAGGTGCTCCATATAGACCTTGTGTCTTGTCTTCTTCTTTACCCTTGAATCCAATATCTTCTCAACTTGTGGCTTGACCTATTCCAGAGTCTTGAACTCTCCCACATCTTTATGCACCTTTGTATTGTATTCTAACTCATCCATATCTGGCCCCTTATACTTGATCAAATCCTTCACATTGAAGATTGGAGAAATTGACATCTCCTTGGGCAACTCCACCTTGTAAGCATTGGGTCTATACTTAGCCAATATCTTGCAAGGTCCAATCCTTTTCATTTGTAGCTTACTAGGTATCCCCTTTTGTAGTATTGCCTTATTCAGGAACACCATTACTAGTTCACCCACTTCAAACAGCAAATCTCTTCTTCCCTCATCTCTTTTGGCTTTCAACTTCTGATTGGCCTCCATTAAGGTCTTTTTCACTTGTTCATGGACTTCCTTCATTGATTGTGTGAATTCATCAACATTTCCACTAACTCCCTCATATCCTTTGAGGCCTCTGAGCTCCATCACACCCCTTGGATGTGCCCCATACAGAATCTCAAATGGACTTTTCCCTGTAGTCCTATTTGTGCTATCATTATAGGAAAATTCTGTATGTGGGATAACTTGCTCCCATCCTTGTCCATATTCCTTTTTTAGACATCTAAGCAAGTTCCCAAGAACTCTATTGATTACTTTAGTCTTCCCATCCATTTGAGGATGATAGGCAGATCCATGAGATAAGTTTGTACTATTATCTCCTGTAGGGTCTTCCAAAAGTGCTCCATGAACTTCACATCCCTTTCTACAACAATACTCATTGGTAGACCATGAATCCTCACTATCTCTGTGAAGAACAAGTAGGCAATATGGTTGGAATCATGTGTTGTTTTACATGGGATGAAGTGGTTCATATTACTAAACTTGTCTACCACTACAAACACACTGTCTAAACTAGTTGGAGTCCTAGGTAACCCCACTATGAAGTCCATACTTATACACTCCCATGGTATATTTGGGATGGGTAATGGTTGGTAAATTCCTACATTTGATGAAGTGCCTTTAGCCTTCTGACATATGCCACACTATTCAACATATCTCCTTACTTCCTTTTGCATTTTTGGCCACTAGTAGAACCTTTCCACTAGGTCTAGTGTCTTGTTTAGTCCAAAGTGTCCACTTAGACTCCCATTATGTTCCTCTTGTATGAGGTTCTCCCTCATAGAGCCTTTTGGAACACAAATTTGATTGAATTTGAATAGAAACCCATTCTGCAATGTATACTCTGCAAACTCACTATGAAAGTGATTCTCAAAATCTTTGCACACTTTGTAAATCTCTGAGAAATTTGAATCTCTCTCATATAGGTCCTTAAAACCTTCAACTCTTGTACTTTGCAATTGAATCTCCTGAATGGTGAGTAGTCTCCTACTAAGGGCATGGCAACTTTGTTTTGCACCCCCTTCTTATGTTTTATAGTGAAAGTGTATGACTATAGGAATTTCATCCATTTGATGTGTCTCAAGCTAACCTTGTCTTGAGTGTTTATGTAACTCAATGCTTAGTTTGTAGTAAAGACAACAAACTCTTTAGGAAATAGATAATGCCTCCATTTCTTTAAGGCTTGTACAAGAGCATATAGCTCCAAGTCATAGGAAGAGTACCTATACTTAGCCTCATTTAGTCTTTCATTGAAAAAGGCCACAGGCCTGCCTTCTCGGCTTAGGATAGCTCCTACTGCAATTTTTCTTGCATCACACTCCACAATGAATGGTTTTTCAAAGCTAGGTAACAATAGTATAGGTTGAGTGGATACTTCTCTTTTCAACCTTTCAAACCCCTCATTAGCTACCTTGGTCCATATGAATTTAGTCTTCAATCCTCTTTTGATAGTTGCTAGGACTGGAGCACAAATCTCCCTAAATCTCCTAATGAACTTCCTATAGAATTGGGCTAACCCCTAGAAGCTCCTAAATTTAGTCCCTGTCTTAGGAGTAGGCTACTTCAATATGGCCTCTACTTTCTCTTTACCCATTTTCAAGTCACCCCTACAAAGCCAAGGTAGACTAGTTCTTCCTTCATGAACTCACTCTTCTCAAGGTTTATGGTGAGTTTCTCCTCTTGCAACTTCTTCAACACTAACTCCAAGTGTTTCAT
Organism: Thuja plicata; assembly: GCA_018584345.1. NCBI lineage: Eukaryota > Viridiplantae > Streptophyta > Pinopsida > Cupressales > Cupressaceae > Thuja > Thuja plicata. The sequence goes on along the minus strand of MU223827.1, from coordinate 849,273 downwards.
ATGATCCTCTTTTTTTTTACTGAATATGAGGATGTCATCTAAATATACAACTATAAAAACTCCTATATATTCCTTCAAGACCTCATTCATCACCCTCATAAAGGTGCTTGGTGCATTGGTAAGCCCAAAGGGCATAACTAACCATTCATATAACCCCTCTATAATCTTAAATTTAGACTTCCACTCATCACCTTCCTTCATCCTAATTTAGTAATACCCACTCTTCAAGTCAATTTTAGAGAAGTACTTAGCACCCCCTAACCAATCCATCAAGTCTTCTATTCTGGGGATTGGAAATCTATACCTGATAGTTATTCTATTTATTTCCCTAGAATCAGAACACATCCTCTACTTACCTCCCTTCGTAGGAGCCAACACCACTGGGATAGCACAAGGGCTTATGCTCTTCCTAATTAGTCCTTGATCCAACAACTCTTGCACTTGCCTGGCTATATCCTTATTTTTCTCTGGTGTCATCTTGTATGAAACTTTGTTTGGTAAGGATGATCCTGGTATGAAGTCAATTTGATAACTTATCTCCCTCTTTGGTGGTAGTGAAGCTGGTGTCCCCTCACATATTATGTCCTTGAACTGATCCAACATTTCTCTCACTTCCTTTGGCATAGGTGCTTTCTTATGAGTCTCCTCCTCCTTTGGCTTTAACAAGATTGTATAGCCAACTTCCTCATCCTTCATATCCTTTAAGAATTCTTTTCCACTCATCAACTAAGTACTGGACTCTACCTTCTCCACTATGTCTTCCTCTAGCAAAGGATTGTATCTTGAACGTTACCCCATTTTTCTTGAAGGAGTACTTATTATCTTTCCCATTATGGATAGCTTCTTTGTCATACTGCCATGGTCTTCCAAGAAATAGATGGCAAGCATCCATTGGCAGCACATCACACAATATCTTATCTTGATACTTTCCAATGGAAAATTCTACCCACACTTGTTCATTCACTAAGATTTTTTGGCCCTTATTCAACCATGTAACTTTATAAGGACACACATGTGGAATTTTGGTGAGCTTCAAATTCTCTACTACCTCCTCAGATATAACATTATTTGTTGATCCTGAATCAATGATCACCTTGCACACCTTTCCCATTATCTTGAATTTTACTCTGAAAAGAGCCCTCCTCTACGTGTGCTTTTCTTTGGTGGGTGTCTTGATTAGTATTCTTCTCAACATAAGGTGCTCTTCTTTCTCTGAATCTAGACTCACCTTTGATTGTTTAGAGAAATCTTCATTCTTGGACATAAGCTATCTTCTTCTCCCCTTGTGAGTATGTTGGTTTATCTGGACACCTATATGCAGGGTGTCCCAACTATCCACAGTTGTAGCATTTCATGGAATAAAAGTGAGAGCTTCTCCCAAAACCTCTTGATCTTCCTCTGCCATTGTTATAAGAACTTCTTCCTCTATTGTTGTATCCACCCATATTATTTGATTCATATCCTTTCTCTATATATCTGGAGTAACTTTGACCTCTACTGTCACTGTCTCTTCCACTTGAACCTCCTCTATGACACCTTTGTTGTCTCTACCCCTTCCTCTACCTTTGGAGCTAGAATCTTGTCTCTTCTTGAGTTTCACTTTCACTTTCAAAGCCATTTAAAAACAACTATGAATGGAAGTCAGGGTAAAAAGACTAAGTTCTTCTTGAATGTTCCACCTTAATCCATTAAGGTACCTTGTAAATTTGATACTCTCTGTCTCCTGGATTCTTGATCTAAGACAAAGCTTCTGAAATTCTTCAGTATAGGCTGGAACATCTAGGTCTTTTTGCCTAAGGTTCTGCCTCTTCTTATGCAGTTGAATGTCATAATCTTCTGGAAAATAATTCTCCTTCACTTTTTCAACCATTGTTTTCCAATTTTCTATGGGCTTCTTGCCCTCTTTCTCTCTTTCTTCCTGCAATAAATTCCACCACGTGAGTTCTTGTTAGATTTGATAACCATCAAATCTTCCCAAGAAACCTGCATGCAAGACTGTCACGAAGTAGAAGCAAAAGACAGAAGAGAAAGAAGGCAGCTATGGAGGCCAAAAAGCCAGAGACATCGTGTGC
>MU223827.1:800513-827973 GCA_018584345.1 Thuja plicata | reverse complement strand
GTAATTATATATTTTAATTATTAATTGTTATTTTCTTTCAATTTTGGAGAGGAGTCCTTTTAGGAGTTAACTGAATGTGTTGTCATTAGGGTTTGCTTGATTAGGGGAAATGGATCCTCATTAGGGGAATTCTTATCTCATTCTCTCATAACAGGGTTTTGGGAGCATTTTTGGAAGCTTTTGTGTGTGCTTGGTTTTGGAGCATAATTTTGAAATTCTCCTTGCTTGGATTTTGTAATATGCATTCTTCAACAGTTATTGAGGTAGGGTCTTGTTCATGTCAATTCTGATTTTTCGGATCCCTATCTTCTATGCATCCGGAGAACTAAGAATCCTTTGTTTGATCATTCCTTGCTTGTTTATTTTGTGTTTGAGAGTTTCAATTGGTAAAATATGTTTTAGATCAATTTTGTGTTTTAAATCAGGCTTGCATGTCAGATCTGTGTTTGTGGGCACAAAGGGTTTCATTTTATAGTATTAAATGCAAATGGGTATTAGGGTTTCTAAATTGAATTTAATGTTGAAATGGGTGTTTCTGGAAACCTAGATCCTTAATGTTTATAGGAAAATAAATATTACCCTAGTGAGGAAGTGTTGTCGAAATTTCGTTGATTAAATCCTTATGGATCTCCTAGAAAATGATAAATTAAAATTGCCTATAGTTCTAACTATAGACAAGGGAAAAATTAAATACCTCCCTTTTGAAAAATGCTTCTTTAAAATAAAAATCAATTGAGGAAAATGCCCTCTGTTAAAAAAATACAGAGTTAAAAAGAAACTACACCAGTCAAATTAAAATTGACAAAAAGACAAAAAAAGAAAGAATCTACCCTCTTAATTTCCGTTTTCGAAAATTAAATAAATATTAAAAAAAAAAACTCTTTGTTAAAATGTTCTTTTTGATAAATTGTTATGAGACGAAATTAATTTTAAAAAAAAAATTATTTTTTTTGGCAGCATGATTGTCTCGGGGTTCTTTTTATTAAAATTAAATTTTAAAAAAAAATTAAAATTAAAAATGCAGGAGGGCGGGTGGCGGGGGCCACCGCACCCCCTGTCCCCATCCCTAGGGTCCCGCGCGGAGTACCCTGTCGTGGGAAGCAGGGCCTGCCTTACGGCAGGTACCCTGCCGCCGCACGGTGGGACTGCCGACGGTCTCCCCAAGGGGAGGCGACAGTGTGAGGTGGAGGGGGTGGGGGCCACAGGGACCCCCCATGCGAATTGCCTTTTCTAAAATGTTTTTTTTTTAAATTGTTTTTTAATTTTAATTTAAAATTAACTTTTGTTTAGTTTATTATTTAGTTTAATTAAATTTGTTTAAATATGGGTTTGGTTAATTAAATTGAGTTTAATCTTTAATTTAGTATATTAAGTTTTAAATTAATTTAGTTAATTTTTTTTTAAAAATTGATTTATGAATAGATTCTAAATTAATTTATTATTAATTTCTAAATTAATTTATTATTAATTTCTAAATTAATTTATTATTAATTTCTAAATTAATTTAGAGTTAATGTTAGATTAATTATAGGTAATTTTTTAAATTTATTTAATAAATTGGTAAATGAGGATTTTCTTTTTTTAAAGGGATTATTTATTTTTTTTCTTAAAGGGGAAAATTAATATATCTTCTAATGAATTTTTAAACCAAGGGGGTTTTAATTTGTCATTATTATAAATTGACTGTTAGTAATCAATGAGTTTTGATGGTGTAAACTAGATAATGGTAGAGTCATTATGGGATGAATTTTATTAATGCTAGGTTACACCTAAGATTTCGTAATTTTGTAATTATAGCTACAGATTGGTAATTATTCCATAGATGTGTTTATATGTTGATTTTATAAATAGATCTATAGGATATGTTAACGTTGCCAATATGAAGTATTTAATTATCTTTGGATAGTAATTGTAATGGGTAAATGAATTTGCATGATTAGGGATTATAAATTTGTTTACTCATACATTAAAATTATATTTGATTTGATGCAATCTGAATATGGATTATTGTACTATGATGTACTTTGGGTGTGTGTTTCTATGAATTGAGTGTTCTCTCATGTTATCATATTTTCGAGTATCTGTTGGGCTAGATGACCCTTAGGATTTAATCTAGAGGTTTTCGGGATTATACTTTCTGCATGGAGTTTTATGCAATGTCGTTTGTGTTTATATGATGATGTCATAGTTCTAATTTCCTATACCCAACCTAATTCAGTATGATGTGCTTTATGGTCTTATGAGTATACTGTGGATGTGTTTGTGGTTATTGAGAACCTATGTGCTCCTGAATGGGCAGGATGTGATTTGTGGTTATGTATATCTTCATGTCTTGATCTTGAACCTAGGTAGGTTAACTAAGTGTATAGTGGGGAAGTGGCCTTCAATGGGGGTTCAAGACCCTAAGTGGTTACTAGGTAAACCCATTGGCAAGTTACTTAATAAGTTAAAATATATGATACATTAAAGGGGTTTAAAATGAACTAATAAGATGTCTGAGTCTCTACCCATGCCTTGGGTGCTGTCGCATGATAGGATGGGAGTTGGGATCCTGGTCTTCACGAAAGGATTACCGAGCCACATAGTGTCACCTAGAGGCCAGGGTCAAGAGGTACTACTAGGGTTACCTTCAAGGTTGGACTTATGTGATGACACTTCCCTATATACAGCTTAGGTTATCCTATGTGTGTCGCTTGTATCTGGTGTTGTTATTATTCTTTGTTATGGTTTAGATTGCTTCTAGGATCTTCCTTTGCATTGAAGTATGAGGTCATGTGTACCTTGTTTTGTATTCTTGTTGTATACCCTGTGTGATGGGTCTGTTACTATCTCCTTAGAATGATGGGAGTGGACCTTTGGTTCCACGTGGTCGGGTGGTAGTGATTCCTATTACCATTGATATTTTGACGGATCCTTCTTCATGCTTGGATGTTCTTTGATGCAGTTCTATCTTCTGATTCCTTTGGAGACTATATCAGTTTCATGAGTTGTATATTTGCACCATATGTTTATATTGGTTATCATCCTTTGGAGGATGTATTGTATTATTTATTATGTATTATTACATACCCTGCGACTTGTGCAGTGGATGTTGATTAGGTAGTATACCTTATGGTATCAGTCGTATATGTAATCTTTATTATGAGATGTATGTAAGTGGTTTCTGATTATGTAACCTTTATGTCAGTTCTTTGTTATTGTAATCGTAGATTAGGTTGTTTAAGTAATTCTACGTCAAGAAACCCTCAAGGAATGTTAATCATGTATGAGTTGTATTTCATGTATATGTCATGTACTTCATTGTGTTGCTTCCACATTGTTATCATTATTGTTTGTAAACATTTTTAAAAAAATTTATTCCATGAACTTAGTGTCATGGTTGGGTTAAGTTCTCCAAGGTTCCCTGGCGGGGCATTACAATTTATTATCTTGGAATGTTTCATAGCAACATGCAATAAATCTCTAGCATCCTTCTGAACTTGACAAGTTTTATTAGTCAATCTTGTTATTTGGATTCATGAATTCTAAATTTGAAATCATAACCATGAACTAAAAAATTCAAAACAATGGATTATGTCTCTATTATCATGGTTCAAGCCTTCAAAAATGCACCTCAGATCTCCCAAGCTTGTTCCTTTGAAATTATAAACCTTGCCTTGTAACTTGAACTCTGAATCCTTGTACTAAACTTGGTTGTATTTTAACCATAAGAACCAACTTGGACCATTTTGAAACCTTTGAACCTCTTTGAACTACTTTGAACCAAGGTTCAAAGTGGTTCAAAGTGGTTCGTAAGCGATGAAGGACTTCCAATGCTTGGCGGAAAGGAGCCGACTACAACAAGACAAGTTTGAAACATTGCAGCGATTGACTCAAGGATAAAAATTGACACTGAAGACCCATTGACGCTAGCTTTGAAAATGGAGGAAACTGGACAATGATTAAATATATCAAAGGGTCAAGGAAACTTTAACATGGCGACTCAAATAGACCCTAACATTGGCTCTGTCTGGGGGACTGCATGTTGCCAAATATGCAGAGAACTTCTAGTATCTATGGTTAAGGAGCAGTGCCATAGACCATTGGGAAAATAGAGTCACAAAAGCTAGAGAAAAGGGATTTGCTTGCAATGCGGGTGGAGGGTAGAAAGGTAGATACAAACCAAAACTAAGAACAAGGAAACCCAAAACAACAAACCACCCAAACAAGTGGCAGGCCCAAAGCTTGGGCATTATTCAAACTAACACTACACACACCAAAAGACATTTATAATATATACATAGGTAGGGAAAACCCGTACCAAAACAACCAGAAGCAAGAAAAACTTACACAAATCCATCCACTGGTTGGGAGAAATAGGATCCTCTCTAGAGCAAAGGATTGTACTCAAATGGAGTACACTGAAAGCAGTGTTCTCTAGTGACTTCTTCAATGCTGAATATCAAGCTAATAGCATGCAAAACTTGGCAACCCAACATTCTTTCCCGAACAACCAAAGTTCATCATAGCATTCTTTATCTTTGAAATTTTTCTCAATAGAATTTCTCAAGCAAGATGTCATCTCAAATTGAAAAGAACAATATTCAAGGATCTCACCATGGGCTAGAGAGCAGGCCTTATGATTGTTGTTTACAAAAGAACTTTTCTTTGTATACTCATTTGTATCATAACTGACTTGAAAGAAGGAAGACAACTCATCCAACATAGGATCACTTTTCATACAAAAATTTACCTCATTTTTATCAAAAATAAGATTATCATCAACTATGCAACACATTCCATCCTTCACTTTTCCTGATATTTCACTACACTTGTTAGCATGATTTCTATGCTCTGAACCAGCAAGGTCACATAAAGAAGAAAAAGGAGATTCATTCAAAAACAATTCATTTTTAGTTTGACCTGAATTAACACCTGGGCCAGTCTGAGAGAAGCCTTCTAGTTGAAGAGATGACAAGAAGTTGCCCATGATTTCTTCTTCTTCACCATGAAGAACATTAATCCACATTTTAGTCGAGCTTTCTACAAGCTGAAAGTTAACTTCAGAATTTATTTCATCAATAGGAGTTTCAAACTGACTAGATTCTTCTATGGGCTGATCACCAATTTCACAATATGAAAAATTACTTTCAACCTTTTCATTAAAAACAAAATATTCAAAATCCGGTGATATGTTGTTGTCAGAGCTTTCTCAAATAAAAAATTTTGAAACCAGATGAAAATTATCACTTTTAAATCTAAAGCTTTCTAAATCTAGAGAGAAAAAGAATTTAGATGCACCTTTATCACCTTTATCCATAGGTTCTTGAGTGCCATCGTGATCACCAAAAACTACATAATTACGAGAGATGAAGTAAGATGATATTACCGGAGGCTCCTCGTCATCAACTGTCAGCTCTTCTTTCAGCCTTGCCACCTTTCCCTCATACTCCTCCAGATCCTTGATTTTTTGGAACCGTACACAAAGACTTCTCCACAAAAGAGTGCTTGCATGATCATCTTCCATGCTGATGTTATTTCTGACAGCCTGAGAGATACTTTCTTTAAAAATATCCAAGAACTTGTGCAACACTTTGTCATGCATTGGATAGATTTCCATAAGGGTAGGGTTAGGCCTTGTCTTTTTCATGATTTTTATAATTGGCATGGTCATCAATAGAGTCGCCAATCTCCTGCACATAGAGATACTTCAAGAAAATAACTAAGGAAATATATGCAACACTAGCCTTCGATTCCTCTCCCTGGTAGAGTTGCCAAAATTCTGTTGGTGAACAGATTTGTCTTCCAATAAAACCTTCAGAATAACCCTTATTTTCCCAAAAATGAAGACGCAATAAGCCACTAACAGTTGGGTCACTTTGCAATGAGATTGTGCAAGTGCCCTCTAAATTTTAATAAGGTACAACTCCCTTATAAGATTTACAATGAATCTTAAACTTTTGGTATGCTTTTCACCAGAAAGTAACAAAGGCATTCACATCTACCCATAACCATGAGATAGATGGAAAAACTAATATTTAGAATATAAAGAGTACAGAAAAAGGAGTGCACAGATTTCCCTTCCCCACACTCAACATGAGAAACAACAAAAAGGATGCATAATACATTTATGATAAAATTAATTATTCAAAATTCACAGATTCAGGAACAACTATCTTTGTTTGATGAAATAACATTTGCATTGAAAGGATTACATCATCTGGAATTGTAATCTCAGAAAAATACAAACTAATACATAGATTAATATATATTTTACTTTATTTCTCAATACATGAATGAGTTCACAGACTCAAACCCACACTCCACAAAACATAAATGATGATTGCTAGAAAATGAAAAACTCCTCTTGTTGTCCCTTTTCTTCCTGTTACAAATCCCTCTCCCTATAGCACACAGTCTCTAGAAAAAGGAAACCCCTTCCTTTTTGTAGCGCAAAGTCTCTCCAAATATAAAAATGGGAACATTCTTAGTGTTAGGGTTTCCTAGCTAGATTTGTAATGTAGCTAGGGTTTCCTAATGGTATACACATATAAATGATATTACATTCTTGGTGTTTGGGAGGAAGGGCTTCATGAGTATTGTGCATCATCCTAATACTAGTACACACAACATTACATTCTCAGTGTTAGGATTTTCTAGCTATATTTTTAATGTATCTAGGGTTTCTTAACGGATATCACCATAACAATACAAGTAAATTGCTACAAACAAGAATCTTAACAGACATATTACCTTAGTGTATGGAGGCCAATCCCACTGGTAAATATTGTTTGGTTTAATATCTCTGTGAATAATTTTCATCGGTGAATCCTTGTGAAGATAAAGAAGCCCGCGGGAAATCCCAAGGATAATTTTATAACATTTTTGGAAATCTAACAGTCTAAACTTTTCTAGATCTGCAATCCCAATTCTTAGACTATCATGCCTTTCAAACAACGTTGGAATAATAAAAATCTTGATGAGAAAGGGAATGATCACAAAACCAATTGTAACTTAGCGAAGAGGAAGGTTTCAAGTCTCTTGTTGTTAAAATACTCATAAACAATCAACCTTTCATCTCCCTCAGCACAACATCCCAACATTTTCAGAAAGTTTTGGTGTTGAACATTGGCCACAAGTTTCACTTCATTTTCACAAGGTTTTGATGTTGCTCCTGTTGAAATAACCTCTTTGTTGAGTGAATAGGTAACTAATTCCTCTCTCATTCTTGTTTTGAAACTATATCCCTCATCACAGTGGTGTCCTATGGTCTTGATAGTAAAATAGTAATGTCTTCCTATTTCATGTTTGATGTCATATTGTTTTGGTGTTGCATTCAAGAACTTTTCTTACTATTCCTTCTTCTCTTCATGAATAAATCTTGCTCCCTATTTTATGCATCATGGTGTTTATAATAGTCATGAATATCTCTATATAACACATGTCAAGCATTTATTTGAACATAAATATAATAACTATCACTATGTTATATGGACTGTGGTTGTCTGTTACTGTGAATCCTTGTAGAATGGTCTGTTTTATTTTGGTACTTCTGGTAGGAAGGTATTCTTCTTTGGTCATTTAAGAGGTCCCCATTACATATAAATAGTAGGTATAAGGGAGCATAAACAAATATATTAAACTAGGGATATCTATGATATCCAAGAAACCTTTGTAATTTGTGTATCCTTGAACCAAAAAAATGTTTCTATTACTACATTGAGGTGGTCGTGTATTTGTGAATTGAAATTTCATTAATATCTTTGATGCAACTTAGTATGTGAAATGGATACTTTGTGATATAATTGACAAACTTCAGTGGTAATATAATTATGCATGGCTCAAAATCCTATCATCTTGAATCAACATCCTTATCGACCTTTTCAAATAATCGTTTGTCATTGTAGATAATGTGTACCGGTTTGCTCCATATTAGGGTGTCAATTGCTTCCACAAAGTCAAGTCACCATTTTTCATGGGATCTTATGACTTATTATTGTTGCAACAACATATTTTTAGAATCATTAGGTTTTGTCATATGGGGACAAAAATTATAGTACCATACAAAGTCCTTGGTATGCATATGCAAAGATAACCAATAACAACTTTCTTGGGATTTCTCTTGTTCTATTCATTTATTTTCAAAGTGCATTCCACATGGTTCATCATGGAATGCTTTAAGGATGTCAAAGTTTCCATCCTCAAGAACATGGATTTTGATGATATCATCTTCTATAGTGTAGAGAATATATCCACAGATCTAGAATAATGGAAATGATTGAGTCATCTTTAATCACTTCAAATGATGTTATCTTATCATAAGCATTTTTTAGCTTGCCTACGTAGAGGAGTTTTGAATTTGGTTCCAACCTTTTTTGATCTAATATTTCTAGGAATAGAGGTATAGGAAAGATGATCTTCCCTTGGAAATAGACTTAAGTTTCAATGTGGTGCCTTGATTTGGTTCAGGATTTTCTCATTTAGTTTTAGTTTAGGTACCACCATTATAGGGTTGCAACATTTTCAAGTGTCAAGCTAAAATAAAGTGGCATCCCACTCAAATTGTAATGTACATATTTGTAGTAGTGTTTTGTGCATAATTAATCTAGTTTCCAAGCTCTTTCAAAGGCTCTTAGGAGAACTCAAAAGTTCTTGGAGTGTGTAGGTTTAATGTTGCAGGGTTTATATTCTAGGTGCAATCAGATTAGTTAATAGTGTGGATCATCATGCCACTTTAATATTTGATTTCTAATCCTTTTAGTTTTCTCTAAACTTCTTGAAGAAGCAGTTTATTTTTAGTAAGACACCTGATTTGATTTGATCATTGTCCCAAGTCTTCAATATTATATTGGTGTGATCTAAGTTTGATTCTGACATGGTTTCAATTCTTTCTACAACTCGGGTAAAATAATTTAAGTTTTCACTTAAGTTTCTAATGGTATATTATTAAAATAATGACTTAAGTGAAATATATTCCAAAACAATGATCTAGTTGGTGTAGTTCTTGGTGTTACCCTTGCAAATATTAGGGTTTATTGTCCATTGTTTCCTATGTCTTCCTTTCCTTATTTAATTCCTATCCCTGTGTGTTTTGGGCTTAGTTTCTTTGATTATGTTTTCAAGTTGACGAGCATTTGCTTGTGATTGACAGCTTAAGTTGTTTTTTTTTTCCTTCTAGTGACGTTGATTACTAGTATTTCTCCCTAGCGATGCCTTCATTCACAAATGCACGACCACCTCAAAAATGAATGAAGATGCCCTAGACAACTATAAAAATGTCTCAAACTGAAAATGGAAAAATTTAAGGAAATTTTTGTTGACTAAATATTAATAGTCATTTTCTCACACATAGCATTGTTAAAGGAGTTGATGTGATGTGTTTGATCTTTCTTTTCAAGTCTTGGATGGATGTAATTATAAACATGGTGCTTACTATATGCCACTTACCTATTACAGGAAACACAAGGCAGAAACTGTGAAATTTCATTTTGTTTTGAGTATTGTGTCACTACTCACCATAAAGGGGACTAGTTGAAGAAACAGATTGGAAAGACTATGATCCAAATAAATTCAAGTTTAGAGAACAAATGAAGGAGGACACTCAACATCCTCTCATAAATCACCAACGACTATGTGATTCCTTTTTTTTTTTTCTATTGTGGTGTGTGCTCCTATTTTCTATTTTTTTTAATAATTGAAAATTTTACATTGTGGGGGGAATATAATACCAGTATTCCACTTCAGTGGCAATGATAATTTCTTGTGGTGTTAGAGATTGAGTGATAATGATCAATGACAACTACTATTTCTATTTATGTGTTATTTCCTTATGTAACCTTATGGTGTAAAATACTGTAGTAAACAAAAGTACTAGTGTAATGCAGTTCATTGGTCTTGAAATAGTCAGTAGTAATATAAAAAACCATGTGAGGTGATAGATGTAGTTAAAAGATATATCCAATCATAGGTTAACAAGCATATTTTTAGGTTTCCTATTTATTTAAAAATGCCCAAAGACACAAGACAATGTTGTGTGTCTAGAAGCAAAGGTCAAGGATTATTAAGGACGTGCCCAATTTGCATAGCTTTCAAAGTTTTGAATATCTAAGATGTTGCCATGTATTCAGGGATGAAGATACATGGGGATAGAAGGCTCCAAAATAAAAGCATAAAATTTTGGGTGGAATGGGGAGGAACTAGATAAGATTCCAATTCTGAATTGCATCACTAGTTTAATCAGGGATTTCTAGGAATCATGTAGTGGTGAAGGTGTATGCAAAACATTTATTCCCGGAACTTAGGAAAGAATTTGTAACTAAAAATATCTAATTGTAGATGGAGCAAGGAAAAACCAAATATTTAATTGGAAAAAATTTGCAAGCAATGTTAAGATGTTAACAAGGCAAATCCCTATTGAAATGGGTTTCCACCAAATTTGCATTAATTGGTAATGGCCAAAGATGAAGTTTGGGTTTGTGCTCTACTAGATATTTTAAAGCACCATGACATAGTTAGGAGATTGGATTTAGAGAGATCTATAGCCCTTGGGGAAGATCACATGTTTCCAGATCAGGATAAAGGTAATGAAAGAGATTCTCAATTCTTGGGATAAGCTTCAAAATGCATATTGAAGCATCAAGATGTTTATATAGCTGATTTCATTTCCCAAAAAATTAGTTTGGAAGTTGGAGAGCTTGCAGATCAAGAATTGATTTTGACATTGTATGGATAGGATAGTCTGGAAATTGCATAGAGTAATCTGTATGTCCAAGGGTATATGTCTTATAGATTCCTGTCAAACCAGTACTTAGGTTGGTCATATAGAAGGGAAACTAGAGGGATTGTATTACTATTCATTAATTGTTTAAAGAGTTATAAGGGACTATAACTCCACAAATATAATATTTTTAGTTTGCTTCCTTATTGATGTGTGGTTTGGTAGTCCTTTCTTTGATGCCACAACTTTACCTGCATCAAATTTAAGAGTAAATGCAATACTTATCTGCATTTCCAAATTATAAATCAAATTCTAATTCACAGTAGATCATTACATGTTTGGTGTCTATCTTAGCCATTTTTGATATGGCATCATCATCAGAATTGGGTCTTCAGACATCCTACAATCTCAAACTCATGTAAAACAATAAATAAAGAGTTGGCAAGGAGCCACTATATTAGCATACTTGCATTCTCAAACTTTGGAAAATTACCCTAGCTTTCTTGATGCAGTGAACCTTGATTGGTTCTATGAAATTGACTCATAATTTTTTAGTTTTCCGTTCATAATTTTTTAATATTTCCCAAGAGTTTCATACTCTTGCATGTGAACATTAAGTACTTCCCTCGTACTTGTATGTCTTCATACAAGCCATTGAAATTCTTATGTTTTCTACCTTAATCTTACAGCTTGATAAACTAGTTAATACCCCTATTCAAATGAGTGAATAACAGTCTAAATAAACATTTCAACCATTCTAAAAAGAAATAACATTTTCTTCAAGCATGACTGACTCCAAATGTTACTTTTTACAGGAAAGAGTCTATCGCCCTTCTATTATATTTCACTACAGCTGAGAGGAGCTGATATAATTTGAGGAGTTAAAATTCATAGTGGCTTATGTCTGCACTCTTGGACTAAAGTTCCTTGTCCACCATCAATGTCATCTCCTCCCTAATGAGACTATTTGAGGAAAGATTATCACTGAATGTCTTAGAATTATTGATTGGACTGTGACTGACTAGTTGATGAGTTTGTCTTATTTGATGGTTAAATTTTCATAATAAAATTCTCAGTGCAAAGGGGCTTTCCCATATGCTATTTCATCTTGACTCTCCGAGTTCAAAATCAATGGAAGGTCAGAAATAGCATCCCCAAGAACAAGTGCCTTTTCAATATTGTGACATTGATTTTCATCATAAGCAACTATGTTGCACTCCCATTCATTTGGGACACCACCTCTAACAACTGTATCATGTGTTGGTAGCAGACATTATGGGAGTTTCTCAGATGGCTTTGCTCCCCACAAGAAAACATGCATGTGAAAATGTGGTAGTCCATAACATCCAGCTGCCATCATACCAAGCCTTGCTTGATAATTCATATGTGTCAAATGTCTCAAGTCATAACGACCAAGGAATCCATTACAAAATTTAAGAATATCAACAAAATTCTCCATCAAAACATATCATGGCCTCAAAAAGTTTACAATGTCCATGTATACAACCATTTGATGGTTTTTTGGATCATCAAGAGGAGCTTCAACATTTCTGAATCTGTTGAATCCACTAGCTCCTTGGCAAGGAGGGCCACCACAAATAACATCAACATCACCTGGTAGAGGCACACGCTTTTCTTTTTCACTTTTTACCACAAACTCCTTAATTTTTTCTTCACATTCCCCCAACCCTACCAAGGGTTCCCATGTATCCTCACTTTCATCATAGCCTTTCCAATGCACCTTCAATTCCAGCCCATATTTATTCTCATTGGTTGAATCAACATGTCGAATGTCAAGCAAGTGCTCTGCTTCAAATTCACCTTCTTGAATATCAGAATCAGAATCAAGTTCCTCTTCTTTTGGAGTTTCCTTAGCCTTAAGTGTCATTCGCCCATGAGGGATTATCTTTTGATCATCAGGTTGATAGTACTTTAGACACAACTTCTTCCATTCCCTAAGCATCTCCAAGAAATGATCAGTATATTCATTATGAACCTCTATTTCTAGATGATTATTCTTCAAACTCTTGCAGGAAGCCTCATTCAAATCTAATGCCCATCTCATGATAAGGTTGACACCTGAAAAATTTGCACCAAAACATAATCCATTAGACATGCCACCACATCCAGAGTAAAAATTGAGCAACTTTAACTCAAGTTTGGAAGCAATATTTTTCTTAATGTTTGTCTCACTTTCTTCCTTACTTTCAGATACTCCATTCACACCAGTAGAAGAAAATTCAAGTTTGACCCTGCAAGCTTTCCTAGAACTTCCATTACTTTGTGCCTTGCTTTCAATTGATCTATTCCATTCAGAGGTAGATATTTCATCACACACCTCTGAGGTTGAATCCCTAGTTGCAGGCATAGTTTCAATGTGTGTCCTAAACTCCCCCCAATTGGTGATTGGATGATATAGGTCTTATGTGTGATGTTGCCTCCTTTTTGGTTTTGTACTATATATTGACAATAGTCATTTTGCAGTTTGATTTGAGATGTTGTCTACATTAGCATGTTTCTTTTTATTGCAATTATAATTAGTATGAATGAACAAAATAATCAACTAAACAAAATGATATGTTGGAATGACAGTGCAATATTTATCGATATAGCATCGATGGCTTTGGTCAATGTGCCTATGTGTCAATGTGGTGTTGGCCCTTTTGTGTTGAAGACGTCATGCACAACAAGTAATCATGGGCATCAATTTTGGGGTTTCCCAAATAGGAAAAAGGTCTGGATATGGAATTATATTTTATTTTTAAAAGTAATGTGACAAGTAATCATTTTAGGAAGAACTAATGTACATTTGGTATTGCAGGGAAATAGTGGATGTCAATACTTTCAGTGGGTTGATGAAACCACATTTACATCTACCCCATCTATGTCTATACCTAATGTAGGAAATGAGTGCAACTTATGCAAGGCTCGAGAGGCAGCTAGTGCTTCAATGGCAAAAGCAGAAATCATGTTTCTGTGATGCCTTCTTTGTTATTTTTTGCACTACTTTGTTGGGACCATATGCATAAATGTGATTAGCATAGGGATATTGTAGATACTGAAACTTTTTTAGCATTTCATGTAGATACATTGGACATATTTTGATAAACTCATGAACTTTTTGTTGTTTATGACTTCGTTATGATTTTCTATATCTTGGATGGGTTTTTGTAAATTTTATCCTTGTTCCTTTTAAAAGTGTATGGATTGACTATGCACATGCATAATTGTAGATGAGGATTAGTAATAGGATGCCAGGAATTGCTTAGATCCTTTGGATCTAACCCCATCTTTTCTTCCTTGCAGGTTCTAGATCATACAGGAGCATACTGGATTCAACCCCAAAGACATTGGCAAGGATTGCCCAACTTCATAAAACAAGAATGGAAACAACCCAAATTAAAAGTAGAAGACAATAGACCTATCTAGTGATCATATTGTGTTGAAGGTGGAGTCTGATAATGCTTCAAAGACATCAGGCAATGATGCAAAATTTAATTTCTATAGTCATTGCAGCAGCATCAGGTGCCACCTTCAACACAATATTTTACCTTACCAATATTTTTCATATGGTGTTAGAAGGCCCAGATGGGCAGAAATTCAATGGTACAATTATGGTCTCTTTTTCCCTTGGTAATGTTTTTCAGGTAGAAATGGTGTTATACCATCTATCTTTCTTGAAGACTCTTTATCAAAAGGGGATCAATGTCCTCTATCTTCAATCGAATAAGGGGTGAAAAAGGTTGCTCTATGTCGATTTGGTATAGAAATTGATTACTATACCCTAACAATACAGAGAAAATTATGCACCCTCGATTCCAGTGAAGAAAGAAATACCATTGATACCCTTTGGATAAAGAGGCTTGATACCACTTCTACCATCCTTTAAAATATGTGTTTTAAAGTTAAGCCTGAGCTACGATGTCTCTGTGAGTTACGTAGGCAAGGCCATCTATGATGATCCCCTGAGGCATTAGGTCTAGCCCTTAGGTCTTGTAATTTTGAGTTCTTCCTTGATCTTGCCACCCCTTACCAATATTTTACATAGTTTGCATCTCTTTACAAAAATAGTTTTAAATGCCTTATGAAATATAGTTGTAGGTAGTTATCTCTTTTATAAACACAACACATTCCATATGGTGTTAGAAGGCCCAGATGGGCAGAAATTCAATGGTACAATCATGGTCTATTTTTCCCTTGGTAATGCTTTTCAGGTAGAAATGGTAGGATACTGTTGACGGGACTTTGTGATCGGTCTTGTCAACAAAGGTAATTTGTCACCAGGTATCGTGGGACCAGCCAACTTTGCCTGTAAAGGTTGTCCAAGGAATAAATTCTTTGGGCCTTCAAGAACCTGAGTTTTGGGTCTCGACAGTGTGGGGAGCTAAGTTGGGTGTGTGACTATTTTTTGTTTGGGGGGAAAGCTGGTTTTTGACTCGTCTTCTCCAAGGATTTTGTTAGTAAGTTGGGGTTTCTTGCAAACATGCATTAGTTTACCAAATAAACTTCAAAAGATATGCCACAGTTAAGAGTTCATTCCTTCTACTTATAGTTATGCTAAATATTTCAAACATCAACCATGCTCTAATGAACTATACTAAACACTAAACATATAAAGAACCAATGATTCATACATATTTAATAGCGAGAGGAAAAGAGGTCATTAATCTACTTAAAACATTAGAGCAGAGGACATTAGAAACATACAACACAAAAGAGTGTTAACTCAGAGATCAGGACACCAACAACATCATTGCTAGAACTCTTCCTTCTTCATTAACAAGGTTCCAGCATCACTGGTCTGTAAATCAATGGCTCCAAGAAAGAATCTAACTACTAAGAACTACTAAGAACTACCGAGCATTAAGCTCTGCAACTACAAGAAATGAAATGTTGAATGCTAATAGTATTGGACTCCAAAATCATCAATTTCATCGACCCTTGAAATGAGGTCGGTCTTGTTATTTATACACATCCTTTCCCTAAAGCTTAACCTAATCTATCTATACACTCAGCATTAAAATACAATATCTGGTGGTCGGTACTACTTGCACCACTTACAATCACCTCAAAAAGAGCAGAGGTATAACAGATTAGCAGAAGAAGACAAGAAGAAATGATGGAAGAATCAGCCTCGAGAAGAGTGTCAGAGAAAGAATAGAAGAAATTTGATCTCCCCAGAGTTTGAGGCTACATGCCTCATTAATGCAAAATGTGGCTCACTGTCTTTGATGTACCAAGTAGTTAATGTTGGAGCAGCACCTTGGGAAGATCACCTGTTAGGGCCATCCCTCAATCTAACATACCTTACCAGGGTCACCTACTTTCTAAAACCCTTATTAACTGCTAGATAATGACTGGTCAGCTCCGGGGAACCTAGAAACGGGTCATTAAAAGAATACAAAACTGTTGGATCCAGAATTTTGGAATCTGAGAGCTTACGCTCAAAGAATAATGAATGCTCAAAAATACACCCTACTGGTGAGAATTTTGGAATCTGAGAGCTTACGCTCAAAGAATAATGAATGCTCAAAAATACACCCTACTGGTGAGAATCCCCAAAATCTGGAGAACTTTACTGTCCCTTATTGTTTTTTAATGCCTCCAAAATTTGGCTGATGCCATCTTCATCTATGTCCCTGATACTATTCCACTGGTCGGGGACAATTCTAAACTTCTCTTTAATATCTCCAGCCCCTTCCCAGAATTCATCTACTAATTTCACTGATTCATGAGCCCAGAGAATTATTTTGGATATTCTTGATAATTTTCCTCCGTCGAAGTCTCCGGCAGACTAATACCGGGACTCCATCAACTCATCATATTTACTGAGGACGTAATCCTCTGGGGCACATGTTATGGTGGTGAAGGGATTAACTTGTGACACCCTTCCAATGAATGCTTTGAATAGGCCCAACAGATACCGGACCACCATAACTTTCTCCTTTAGGGTCGTGACTAGTTGCTTACATACCTCAATTTTGATGCCAAGTCTAGATTACTGGGCCCGGAGGAATTTGAATGATTCCTCTCCCAAAATTCCCACCTCTGTGATGTCTTCTTCCCTAGAGTTGATTACTTCATCCAATCTAGACTTCCATCCTTCGTATTTCTCTAAGTTTCCTTCCCATAGGAAAATGGCATTGGTTACTTGGCCCAAGAGATTATTGGCCAAGTAAAGGTCCGGGAGTGATACATCCAAAAATTTCCTTACGACCTTGATTTTTTTGGCGATCCACCCGTCCACAGCCTGTGCCTTTTTCTTCATGGCTTTAAGAGCATCCATGTCACCCAGCGAAAGTGGTGGTCTGGAGGTGGAGGCTTCCAGATGGATTTTGGCCTGTGGCTATGTAAGCTCTGCTAAAATTCCAAGGAGATTTTCATTCTTCGCTCTTTCCTCCTTTAACTTTTGTGTTTGTTTATCATATCAAGCTTCCACTACCTGGGTTGCCTCTCAGCAAGTCTATCTCTCCCTGCTTGTCTCTCCTCCCCAGAGGCACCTCTGTGATTGCATAATCTTCAGCTCTTGCAGTTTCTATATCTGTATCTGGGGGAGGTTTTGCAATTATTGCAATTCTTCTTCCTCCCAAACCAGTCTGGAGGGTATGGACTGTCTGGGCCCTTTTAGGCTTCTTAGCCTCTGCATTCTAGGACATTATTTTGGCCAAGGAGAGGGGAACACATTTTGTTGCTGTCGGGGCCTTCCATTGTTTGGATTCCACCAGCCATTGTGGTGGGTGGGACAGTTTTTTTGCCAAGGCTTGAATGTTGGAACTCCCTTCGGAGTCTGGCAATGCATTCCCAGTATCTACAATTTTGTTGGGCTCTTTCTCCTTTTCCTGTTCATGTTCCTGCTCTCTGGGGGTTTCAGTATCTTCTGCCCTGGTGGTGTCCTTTTCAGTAGTGTCAAGGACCCCATCTGCACTGGCACCGGCATTACTTGTATCATCAAGGATTTCCCCATTTTTCTCAACATCAGTTGAATCAAAATTTATATCTTCAAGGATCCTCCCCTCATCCTACTACTGTTGTTCCTCTTTGACATCATTCATCGAGACATCCTTCTCTGTTGGAACATTCTCCAGAGGTGGCAGAGGTGTCTAGCCAATGTTTGACTGTTGGGAAGCTAAGACCACCTCACCGAATGTACTTTGGGTCACTTGGTCACCCAGAGTAACTAGAGGTGTTTAGAGCGTGATGGTTGCAGGTATAGTTGATCGCGTAGGTCCAGTTTCCCCAGTTGTCAGTTGCTCATTAGTAATTTTCCTTGAACCTATCTCGGTCCCCTGGACCGGTGTTTCCTCCTACTCAGGTTCCTCTTGTTTTAATTCCTTTTTAGGTTCTTGGACCTCTTGTTCTGGGATCACCTCCTTTTCTTGTGTCTCCCCTTCATCAATGATTATCTCCACCTCATGTGCGGCTTTTTCTTCCACCGCCTTATCTATCTCCCCATGCAGGTTCATGAGCTCATCCATCCCAAAGATGTTTTTAAAGTCGTTGTATGGGAGAGAGGTCTCTAAAATATCATCCAGTTTGGGGGAGTCCAAACTAACTTCCACTAGGGGAACATTGGGCATGCTAGGGCCCTTGTCTATGCTTGGTGGATGGGCTACCTTCTTCTTCTTCTTTCTTTTCAACGGGGCCTCGGCATCCAAAATATCTACAAACTCCACCTCGGCAAAGGTATGCCTTCTCATTAGTGTTGCCAATGAAGGGGATCCCATTGGGCGGGTGGATCCCACTGGAGTGGCGAGGAGACCATGGGAGAGTTGGGTGCTTATCTTTTGACTTGTTATCCTAGATGCCTCCATCTGTTCATAAATTTGTGCCCTCATGGGGAGCAGACCTTGGGAAGGTAGTTGGGTCGGGGCACTTTCTTTCTCCTTCCCTTTTCTTTTGCTTAGTCCCGTGGCTCTGAAGGTCGAAGCAAACCTCCATAAAATTGGGCCTTTACAAGTGCTCCACAGACACACCTACTTGAAATACTTATGACTATTATCAATAATGGGGCAACTCACATCTTCAATGGTTAAGTTCTCCGGGGTGTCCCAATCCACCGAAGGGAGATCCAATTTGTCTATCCCTTGTTCTTTATATGTTGGGTCCTCCAGAGGCCCATCGTCTAAAAAAAAATTCAGGAAGCCCTAAAGGTTGAGGGCCTTCATTAAACCTTTGGACATCCAAGAGTGCTGTCAGGCCCAAAGATCAAAACTATCCTGGAAATCCAGCTAAAAATCTTCAATGTCATCTTTGTGTGGTGCAGATGCCTGGGGCAGCGCCTCTCTTATCTTTCCTACCAGATCAAAATTGCTTCTGGTATTGTGAAATTCTTCCAGTACCAGACTCTTCAACTTGTTGTTGGCTTCCTTGGCTATCATGAGACTTCAATAATAGTTCTCATAAGTGATCGGGAATAGAATTGATACGACCTTTTTCAAGGCAAAGAATGTGTGGAGCTCCAAGATTTTCCTGCAGAACTCCAAAAGAATAATCCTATCCCTGCAATGTTTGGGGAGTAGGTAGGGTTTCCCAGAGAAGCCGTTCACCTGAATGTAAGTATGCTGCTAGAATTGAATAAAATAATTAGTGTAAGTGCTCACCAAGTTCATCACCTCCTGTGAAAACCGGTACCTGGTGTCCCAAGTAAGTGTCAAAATGTTGTGGTAAACAAACGCGTCATTCACCCTACAAAAATTAGGGAAGCTAAGTTTCCACTGAACTTGGGGATAATGCTCCCATGGAACCAACTGGTTGGGCCTATTCCTGAGAACACCCACTGTCTGCAAACCCCAAAAAGTAGGTCTCTATTGGGCCAGTGCCCATAATACATAGGATGTCATGTATATTTTTGAATTCTGGAGGACACTCTTTAGTTGCGCATCTACATGATTGGTGATGATAGTCGTCCAGTTGAAGGTCTAACTATGGGTGGTGATGCAGTAGAGGAAGTAATACATCCATGTCGAAAATTCCCAGGCATGGGGCTCTCCGAAGAGCCTGCACAAAAATCCTGAATGCACTCTTTAAAGTCACTGTGGGGAATCTCCAACTTCATCTTTTTATAGTCCCTTCTTGGGGACTTCAGCCAGCAAGTATTGAGATATTGTCAGGAAAGGAGGGAGGCTTCCTAAAAATCCTTCAGTGATACAGACTGGGGGATAACAATAGCTCCCTTGAATTGGGGGATCCCGAGCTCCGAAGCAAAAGTGGCAGCATCCAAATTGATGATGGGCACTGAGTATTGTAGTGGTAGAGGATCAGCGATCAAAACAACTTGGGTGGGGGCATTGTAAAGCATTTCCAGTTGAAGGATCAGCTCTGGTGCTTGCACTGATTAGCGAAAACTTATAGCCTTGACAATTTTGGAGGTGGCCACGTACTTCGCCATATCATCTTCGGCGGCCCTCTATTGATATATGGTTTGGACCAAGCTCTGCATTTTAGCCCATAGTCCAGGCTCAGTATCTATAATTTCCTAAAGATTGGAGTCCACTTTGGACCCCACAAGAACACCCTCCCTCAAGTACTTAGAGGTTAATGGAATTTTTGTGAGCATCTTTTTGGCCTTTGTTTTTGTGGCCGCCCGAGTGGAGGTAATTGGAAGCTCTGGAATCCCAGGAGGAGCTATTACTTCAGACATGTTGATGGATTATCTGCAACCTACAAGACTGGAGAACTGTTAATACACATAATATGACAAAAAAACAATTTATGGACTCCAAGGAATTCACCACCATCTTGCACCTGTTCAAAAAGTATTAGTACGTATCAAAATCCCTGAATACAAAAGTTAGCAAGGATCAGATTCTGATAAACACCCGGGGGCTCTAGGGTATTGGTTTAGGCAAAAATAATGGGATGAAGACCCAGGGACTTCTCAGGACCTAGAGTTTGGAAAAACTAGCCATTATCGATGTGACCGACAGCGAGCCATACTTAGCTGCCATGGGTTGTCACGTGGACACATGATAGATGATGTAAAGACTCTTAATGGAGAAAAATGGGCTGACACAAGGGAAATGAATGCCAGATGGGATGTCATTTGAATGCCTACTCATGGGAGATTAATCCTGCCATTAAGATGAAAGGACAATAGGAGAGAGAAAAGTTGCCATGGCTTGAACGGGCAAGGTTTCGAGTTGGAACCAGGTAGGTATCATAAGGGCGAGATCAACAAATTGGTTTGAAATGTAAAAAGGCATGGTGAGCTCACCATGAAAATAGGATGGATATACACTAAATATACATGAAATATATAGAGGCTCAAAGCACAGCGAGGGCCGAGGCACAACTCGCAGGATGACTTAAGAACAAACTATATACAGCTATATATAGAAACCACTAAACTTACAAGGTATTTATAGGAACTACCAATTTACAACTACACAGAGGGCGGACAACCCTCTGGCAGAGCCATCCCACCAATGGGAGGTGACAGCAGAGAAAAAAAACAAAACCAAAAAGAACACAGATAGGAACCAAAATAGAAAACCAAGAATGCACACAAACAAATCAAAAGCTAGGAAGAACAAAACTAGAAAGGAGAGTCGAAGGACCTACCCGAAAACACTAAGAATGTGGAGGAATGAGCATAGGAGGTGCTCTACAACTGATTCATCTTAAAATGACCACGAACACACTAGTTTCAATTGTTGTTTGAGCACTACTAATATCCGAGAGCAATTCACACTTAGTTTCTATTGAATCACCTTAATCGCTCTGGTAATCACTCTAGATGATTTGTTCACAGTGAAATGTGAAAGTGACAGGTAAAACCTATTTATACCCTTAGGGTAAAAACATGTTACTTTCCTCCACAAACCCTGAAAAAGGCAAACCTCCAGAATCTGAGCCCAGGGATTCCATGTAACCATATCTTCCAACAAAGAAGACATGATGACAAAGAATCTCAGAGTTCGGGATCCGACCGACTCAAGACACACTCCAGGACTGGGTCTGGGAGGGAGGAAAACCAAAAGAAAGAGAAACGACCCTCATGTAAGCAAATCTTGGAGGGAAACAAAGGAAATAAAAAGGAAACCAAGGAAAAGCAAAAGCAAAAAAGGGGGACCCAACATTTTGCCTACAAAATGTAGGGACGGGTATGTAGGGCATAACAGATACCATCTATCTTTCTTGAAGACTCTTTATCAAAAGGGGATCGATTTCCTCTATCTTCAATCGAATAAAGGGTGCAGAAGGTTTCTCTACATCAATTTGGTATAGAAATTGAGTGTTATACCCAAACAATGTAGGGAAACTTATGCACCCTCGATTCCAGTTAAGAGAGGAATGTCATTAATACCCTTTGGATAAAGAGGCTTGATACTACTTCTACCATCCTTTAAAGACTGATTTTAAAGTTAAACCTAAACTACAATGTCTCTGCAAGTTATGTAGGCAAGGCCATCTATGATGAGCCACCGATGCATTAGGTCTGGCCCTTAGGTCTTGTACTTTTTAGTTCTTCCTTGATCTTGCCACCCCTTACCAATATTTTACATATTTTGCATCTCTTTATGAAACTAGTTTTAAATGCCTTATGAAATATAGTTGTAGGTAGTTATCTCTTCTATAAACATAACACATTCCATATGGTGTTAGAAGGCCCAAATGGAAAGAAATTCGATGGTACAATTATGGTCTCTTTTTCCCTTGGTAATGCTTTTTAGGTAGAAACGGAAGGATACCATCTATCTTTCTTGAAGACTCTTTATCAAAAGGGGATCAATGTCCTCTATCTTCAATCAAACAAGGGGTGTAGAAGGTTGCCCTGCATTGATTTGGTATAGAAATTGAGTGCTATACCCAAACGATGCAGGGCAACTTCTACACCCTCGATTCGAGTGAAGAGAGAAATGTCATTGATATCCTTTGGATAAAGAGGCTTGATACCACTTGATACCACTTCTAACATCCTTTAAAGACTAGTTTTAAAGTTAAACCTAAACTATGATGTCTCTGTGATTTACGTAGGCAAGGCCATCTATGATGAGCCCCTGAGGCATTGGGTCTGGCCCTTAGGTCTTGTAATTTTGAGTTCTTCCTTGATCTTGCCACCCCTTACCAATATTTTACATATTTTGCATCTCTTTACGAAACTGGTTTTTAAATACCTTATGACTGATTTAGCTAAGTTATTGATGTAGCTTATCTTACAATCTTGTATGTAATAAACTATAAGTTTTATATCATGCGTCTACTTGTGTAGCTATATATACAAGTGCAGGAAATAGAGAGGCGAGGAGAATATGATACATAGGCAAGAAAGAGAAATTCAAGTATATATATTAATGCCAAAGGAGGAGATTGTCATCATTACAAGATATTTTGTTGTCATTAGTTTGGAATATATATATATATATATATATATATATATATACACTTATTTGCCTCCATTAAACCTCCAATTGCATGAAGACCAAATAAAAATGGGTTAGGGTTTGTGAGAATGAGAGGAGAGAAAGTAGAGAGAAATGAAAAAGGAAAATAGGGTTCTATTTGTGATTTCACTCCAACCATGGTTGTTGAGTCAACTTGGAGGGAATTAAAATTTAAGTTACATTTTAAACTTGTCATTGACTTCTAGGATGCTTTTAAATTATATATTTTTAGAATAGGATAGTTTTAAAGAGGGTTTAATTTCTCCTTAAACTTTATTTTAATGTGACCATTGGGTTATTATTTTAATCCTCTTAAAATAAATTTAAATATTTACCTTTGATATTTTGTTATGGACTTAAATAACAAGGTGATTAATAAGGGGATGAATTAATAAGTGTTAAATTTATTTATGGAATATTTTAATAGGGTTATATCGATTAATTCGTTAAATTAATTAGTGAGCTTATGAGGTCATTAATAATACTTAATTATGACATTAAATTGATTATTATCATATATTGTTAACGAGATGCATTTTAAATTTTGATTTACTTAATAAAGAAATTACTAGGGGGATTATTTAATGTAAATATTGCTTCATTAATTTAATCGATGGGTAACTATAGTACTTGTATTAGGATTGATATTAATATTAATTTTATTACAATAGGTGGAAATTTTGATGAATGGTTAAATAGGAAGTTAATATCAATTAACTTATATCTAATAAATTTAATGAAGTGCAATGTGATCATAACAAAATGAATTATGACATTATGTCATATAGCTTAACTATATTATGGAAACAATAATGTTATGACTTTATTAAAATAATTAGACGTGTAATATACTTTTGAACGTGGATTAATTCAAGGGTTAAGAATAACTTAATTAGATATGGTAAGTTTAGTAAGCCTCATTAAACTCTATTCAATGGGATTTTATTTAAAACTAAACTTAAACGGAGGTAATTAAATATGATAATATTAATTATCTCAAAAATGTCATGTCAAACCCTAGGAAATGGGTATTTATTAGTATTTTTATATTGTCATAACATTCGAACCACATTAATAAAATTGTTTAGGAGTGATGAATCTGATTAGATAATTAAACATAATTAAGCTTTGTTACCTAGTGAACTTCCCCTAGTTGTTGGAAAGTGGCCCATTTTGGATTGCATAAAGGTTTTCATTTATGGAAACACTACTCATGTGTATGGTCGCTTGAAGTGAAACTTAGTTTTGATATTCAGTCTTGTAAAATGACTAAGTTTAGGAAGCAGTTTACTGGGTATAGTAGTACAATTTTGATCATCGAGAATAGTATATGGTGAACTAAGTCATGCGAGCTTAGAGGAAGGTATTCTGGGATATGTTAGACCTTCAGTTAAGGTCTCTTGTGTTTTGGAGTTCATCTTAGAGAGTTACAACCTGTTAGAGTCATGCGAAGACACTATAGTAGTGAAACAGAGTAGTTGAATGGTCATGATGATTAAGTAAGTATAACATAGAATCTATAAGTGCTAAGTTAGATTTGGATTGGGTCCTACCCCAATTTTTTTATAGTGTGATGGAAAAATATGGATTTGAAAATTGGATAAGTGTTGGACACGTTTGATAATATTCATGTTAACTGACTGGTTATGAGATCGGGTATATATGAAGATGTTTTGAGATGTGAAGATAGGAATGGAATGCGTAGATTAATTGTGATGTCAGAATCAGATAGAATTTGATGTGAGATATAATTAGGACTACTTAAGCATATAAGATTCTTGTACAATTCACTTTTGTTAAATCATTGTAATAGAACAACTTTTCTAATTGTAAGAGCAGTGTGCTCATTGTATACCCCTAATAGGGTTTCCTATTCCTTTAACAAGGAAATGTACTAATGTAATATTGAGATCCTAATAGGGATAGGTCTCCTAATATGGACACTATACTCTTAGTGCATAATTTGTGGGTATCATCCCCACTAGGGGTTTCCCTTGGCCAGGGTTTCCTCGTGAACAAAATCATGGTGTTATGAGCTATCTTCTTTATGTGTATGTTCTTTTCATTTTAGTTATTGTATGGTTAAGTTAGAAGTTATTAATTTTTAATTTAAAGTACTATAATATTGATTCACCCCCCCCCCCCTCTCAGTATTACCTAATCCTAACAATTGGTATCAGATCTTGTGGCCCTTGGAGAGAAATTCTAACAGCTTAAGGGAGATATGGATGGATTCAGATAATTTGGAAGAGAGATTTGAACCATCACTTGAAGACCTTGATAAGGATAAAGAAAAAAATGGTGATTTGAAATTTAAACTAAGAAGAGAAGAGAGTTTCATCAAAAAACTTAAGGAACAACTTGAACTTTCCAGGAATCAAAGGCAAGATCTTATGGAAAAGATAAAAGAGGATTCAAATAATGATTTATCAAATTATACCAAACATCTTGAAGCATTAAAGAGGGAACATGAAACTACTTATATTATGATAGCTAAGGAAATTCAACAAGAAAATATGAAAGAACCAAAATTGAAGAAATCCTAAAGAATGCAAATGTTCACATGGTAAAAATTTAGGTTGAACTTGATGACTATAGAACCAAGTATCATGAATTAGAAAAATACAACCAAATCATAAAAGGAGAAATTGTTAAGGATAAGAAACACATTAAAAAAATTCATACAAGCAGTGACAAGATTGATGAACAAAGAGAGAAAAAAAAAATCTAAAGGAGCATGACAGGAGTTGGCTTTAATGAAGTTGAATGTTCTAAATCTCAAGAAGAAAAATCTAAAGAAAAGATAGATGAATAAATACCTATACAAGAAGAAGCTAGAGAGAATATTATACCTTTCGTAGGTAGATGCTTTGGATGCAACAAATTTGGTCACATGAAGAGAGATTGCAGAGGTAAAGTTCCTTACAAGCCATTTTCTAGTTATTGTTTTAATTGTTATAAATATGGGCACAAGAAGGAAAAATGCAGGAAACCTTACCAATCCAGCACCAAGAAAGATTATATTAGAGAGGGAAAAAAAGCTAAGATTACATGTTACAGGTGCAAAAAATTTGGGTACATCTCAAGGTATTGCAAGTTGCAAACTTAATCATAATATATCACCTCCTACATGCTACAAGTGTAACAATCAAGGACGTATAGTAAAGTTTTGTAGGCATAATGGAGCTGAGAGTAATAGAAGAGGACCGCCACCTATTGTTGTGAAGAAGAATATTGGTGATGTTGAAAAAAATTTAGCACGTTATATGGAAGAATTCAACAGTCACTTTAGGAAGGAAGGAGATGTGGACAGTGGAAAAGTATGGAAAGATAAGGAACCAAGTGAAACTAAGGTTCTGGAAGAGTCACTAGATGCTATTGAATCTTCACTTAATGCTACATCAGCCTAGATGGCCAAGCACGGCCTTAAGAGGAGCTTTGGAGAAGTATGACATGTTGGAATTATATTGGAATGATGTACTGAGAGGGGAGGGGTGAATCAGTACCTCTAAAAATTTTCTTTACTTAGCCCATTAACCCTTAATCATCAGTTTGTAAATTATCTTATCTCACTGTTCATCTTTCTTTATGTATATGCAATCATATCATAAGTTCTTTAATATGTAACCATAAAAGAAACATTCATGAAAATAGATAACACATGACACAAGATATGATATCACAGAAAACTCTTGTTAGGAAGTAAAAAATGTGGTGGGGATTGTTACCCACAAGACTTCACTATCTATAGATAAGAAGGGGTCGGTTAAGGCTTACAATTGGTCACTTTTGATGACCTACCCTGTTAGGAGTATTACAGTGGAGACCTGTTAAGTTCTACTTCACTTGAAGCTTTAGCAACACTGCTAAGTGTGCACTCTATTAAGAGATTTGTAAAGAATGGTTGAGTCCACCTTATACAAAAGGATTTTAGATGCGATGCACTTGCTAGAATTCAACTACATAAGTCTTTGATCTGATGATGTATGAAATCTCTAATTGCTGATAACAGATCCAATAAAGCTTCCTATGTATGAGTAATCATCTTTTCATGATTGAATAATACCTTTCTCTGCTCGTCGGTAGCCTCTGTGTGTTCTTGATAACTGGTGTGATCTGTTTCTGAACTTTGCATGAATTCTACCTTTTTCTCCTTAGATTCTCTTCATGGATATCAATAATAATGAATTCATAATTCACAATTGATTGAACATCTACTTATACTAGATTTTAGCTCAATTCTTGATTCACACTTTTGCAAGTTAACTCTAGATCCAAGGTTTACAACTTGACCTTGATCTTTAGTTAGATATGTTTTTGATCCATTAGGATGCTTTAAAACATTTACATAAAGCTTGCTTGACCCTCAAGTTATGATTTA
>MU223827.1:769401-780966 GCA_018584345.1 Thuja plicata | reverse complement strand
TTAGCCATGATCTCCTTACACAATTCAAGATGCCGACACATCAACATTATTTGCAAGAAATACAGTTTACAAAACAAATAATAAGAATAGGAATTATCCAAGGTTGAGACACCTTATTCCTAACATGTACCTCCCTGGTATTAGGAGGACTAGTCAGCGCAGCAGCACACCCAGTGGCCGTGTCCTCACCTAAACTGATCATGACCCTGGCAAACCATTATGACTCTAAAAAAAGGGTGGTTCAGAATACAGAAGGCCTAGTTGTATTAGATATTAGGCCAAATGTCATAGAAGATGTCTTCCACCTCCACAAAGGTGTAGGTAAGTTCTATGATTTTTTCATAGAGAAGGGAAACTTGTGGTTCAGAAACAAAGGAGAAGAAGTTTATGAAATAGTCAATAACCACTACGTCGAGAAACCTCTCCCCAAAAATAAGCTAGACAAAATAGACTTAAGGAGAGGATACATGAAAGATGATATCAAGGTAACCATAACAATGATAAGCCAAGTATATGGGTTACTGCAATCATTCCAACTGGAGAATTAGATGATTCTCCTGATAGAAAGACTCAAGGGCCACAGGTCTAGGTTCGACTGGGGAACCATCATTAGTGACAAGTTGGATGAACAGATGGTGGCACTAAAATACAACCCTAAGTTTTATATGAGTACTTACGTGGTGTACCTACTGGCAACAAGGGCAGATTACCTAAGACTTGTCAAGAGAGGAAGCCTAAATGATCCCAATGCATGGCCTCACATCGTATACCCCCAATTATAGAAAAGGGAAAAAATGTCAGAAGATATCCCAAACTACCAGATAGTCAATGATGCCTTCACTTTTGCAATCATCTGATCTATTGAGGGTGATTTTTCAAAAAAGGATGTCAGAAGAAGCGACCACCAAGGTGAGGGCCATAGGTTCCTATTATATACAATTCAAAACCTTCATGTACATTTGGATAGCAAGATCAACTGTGAATCCAAAGAAGTTTTCCAGATATCCATCTGGCTGGATAATCATTTTGGAGATGGCCAGGCAACTCGCAGATGCATATGAACACATAAAGCACAAGAAGAAGCACTGATGGAATTTTCCCATCTCATTAGGACCATATACCCTATAGGATATGAAGGTTTGTAAATCTTTGGCTTTTGAATGGGATGATTGTCCCCTATATCTTTACAAGATAGTGTGGCCTCATTTTGACCCTATTGGCACTTACAGCCACATTATTGGCAAATTCTACATTCATGAACCACAGTTGGAGGATCACTAGATGAACTGTGTAGATGGTCACGAGGTCAAAATCTGGGATTATTGTAGAATGACCCTTACCTTGGCAAAGGAAGTCTTAAAGACTCTTATTCCCCCTAAGTTTTGGGAGTATGACTCAGAAGAGGTCTTAGAGGCCATTTACACAGATGACAAGATATATGATAGGCCCATCATGAATGCAGAGGTTGATAAGGATGAAAATGATGATATTAATTTCTGAGCAAGGCATGTGATGAGAACAACGTAGGAATAGATTAAGAGGCCCTACAAGATGAGCCCAATACCTGTGAAAACATTGGTGGATCCACCCAAGCCAGTGGATAAATAGCATAGAGATAAGAGTATAGTGTCGCAATACAAGAAGGTACTGCCATAGAAGCCAAGCATGGTATATGGCCATGAACATGCAGTAGAGTATGGGTCAAACCCAAGGCCCAAGGATCATAAGACAAGAATGACCAGACAAATATATCCTCCCATAGGGCTAGCACAGGTTGCACCGGATGAAGGACCCTCTACTTCTGGACAATCTCCTCCTGCCACCGGAAAGGGGAAGAAGACATATAAGAGGAAGAAGGATTTTTCATCTCTGCAATTAGAAACCATATAGGAGGACCCACAAGGAGAGGAAGAGGAAGAGGTACCTCTAGTCAAAAGGAAAAGGTCTCAGAAAAGGAGAGAGAAGGAGACTAGTAGGAAACACCAAGAGGATCCTAAAGAGAAAGATAATCCCTTGGATGCTCTGGGATCATATGAGTTCCAAATGTCAAACTTTGAGGGTCTAGAAGGTTTCTCGGACCCAGGCCAAGACACATCAGGTTATGCAACTGGATATGAAGTAGGCAGCCCTTCTCTTTTCCAACCACAGGTAACCCTAACTCCACCTCCCACTCAATTTACCAACACAATTCCGAATATACCTATTGTGGGAGAGATCTCTAAAATAGATCAAGGGTTCAAGAATCAAGAGGCCCCACTCACCCAAGATATGCCTAGAAATGAGCCTGCAATAGAGACCATTGTTGTTATAACACCCCTTCACATTCCTACTCCACCAACTATTGTTCCACCTCCTATTCCTACTTCACCACTATTTCTCCAAACTCCACCAACTACTCTTCCACTTCCAATCCCAAATATCCCAACACCTACTCCACCATCATCAAGCCCTTTGACTTGCCACATCCAAACCCCTAGAGGACCAGAAACCATAGAGGTTGTGCCACTTTTTGAAACCACCTTCAAGGTCATGACTGGTCTCAATACCAAAGCCTCGGTTAGTTCCTTGAGAGAGGAAGACAAAAGCCAGGGAAAACAAGATGAGGCAAAGAAAGAAGGAGATAAGGCAGAAGAGGAAGAAGAACACCAAGGAGAAGGGGGTGAAGGAGAATAGAGATAGGAACAATAAGAGGGGCCAGACAAAGAGGTGACTCCAGGGTCCCAAAATTTAGATTCAGTTCTTCAAGTTACCCCATATGAGCCGGTCACTGCATCTAGTAGGCCTACATGGTTTACTAAAGAAATCCAGTCAAGGAGAAGAACCTATTCAAATGAGCATGAAGGGGAAAATATAGATATAGCATCCTTAGGGAAATCCTTTCATCAGGAAAAAATCATATTACTAGCGCAGACAATGTCCTTTGTCACTTAGGACACTAGGGCACTGGAAGGCATAGGTTACAGTCCCATCCGCTAGCACCTCTCAAGCCCAAACTACTTCAGAAGACTATACATTTGAAGAGGTAGATTTGGGAGAACCTGCCAGGGAGGGGAGAAAGACACTAGTAGCCTTAGGGCTCAAACATGCTTGGGGTTTCATGAGTAAGGATGAAGAGACTATAAAAACATTGACAGAATAGAATGAAGCCTTGAAGAGGTTCATTCACAAAATGATTGGTCCCATTGACCCCAACTTCCCAGAGGCCTCATTACAAGTAGTGTTGGATAAAATAAACACTCCAGACTTGTCGGCAGGTGTAACCCCATCCTTCATCAAAACAAGTGTAGATTAGAAGGAATATTTTGAGCAGTACGGGGAAGGTGCCATCAAGCAAATATTCAAACCTTATAGGGTTATTCTAATAGAGGCTACAAATTTGATTGATTTGATGACAGATGAGGGTGGCCTGGATTATGAGACAAGAAAATGGTGAGCCACCCTCTAGGATTTATAGATCATCAAAAAATAGCACTTTTAGATCCTGGTGAAGATATATGAAGGTGAGGAGCTGGACAATTTTGAGACATGGATAAAGCGCATAATCAAGATAATTAGCATTTATGAAGAATGTCAAGCTTCCATACTGGATAAGTAGAAAGAGGTCATGGAATGGGTGGAAGAAATAGATATCTTCTTCATAGGGATCGGCCTTGATTTATATCGGGATGAAGCTAAGCATGTCTTACGGCCATCTAAAGAAGTGGTCAAACAATTCAGGGACATCATGGCAAGTGTAGGGACCAAGGAAGCGCTCCAACAATTATTTTATTTAAAAGAAGAAATGATGAAGATGACAAACCATGTAGAGGAGATCCAGTTCTTTGCTTCTGAACTAACTACCTTCAAGGAGAAGCAAGAATGAAAGATCAACAGGGTAAAAGGAAAGAAGATAAACTACTAGGAAGTTTAGGAGGTCATACAAAAGCTCCGAGTTGAACGCCTAGAAATATTCCTGAACTGACCACTTGGACCATTGAAACATTCTGAAGAATAAATATCCAAACAGCTGGACATAATTCCCTAAGGCAGAGTTTAGTATTTTGGCCTTTCAGCCCTACAAGCAGGACAGTTTTCAACCTTCCGGCCCTCCAAGTTTTTGGCCTTTCGGCCTTCCAAACTTTCGGCCCTCCAGGTTTTCAGTCTTTCATCCTTCTAGATATTTTGGCATTTTCGGCCTTCGACAAGTCCAAACTTCAAACTAGAGCTTTGATGTTAAACACTTAGAATTTTTTGACACTAAAAAGTTTCAGAGTAGAGGTCGGGGTTTGAAAAATTGGGTGTTTCTAGCGAGATCACATTTTTGTACACCATTTGAACTCCAGATTGAATTGATGGTTAACTTGAGTTCATTTTGAAGGGACTAAGGGTCCCCTATCATTCTCCACCGCTAGAAGAGCTTCCAGATGAAGACTCCAAGAAAGACTCCAAGTTTTCAGAAGAAACCCTCCTTTTTTCTTTTTTCTTGGCGAGTTTTACCCTCCTTGCATGGGCAAACTAATTGTAAATGGATTCATGGATCCATGAAATTTATCTAGTATCAATTAAGAGTAGTTTCCTTTTTAGCAAAGTTTTAGTTTAATTTATTTTTCTCTCTGATGCCCTAAATTCAGAATTCAGAATTGTGGATCAAATTCTATATATTGTAATCACAAATCAAAGTAAAGGGTCAGATTCTTGATGCAATAAAGACATACATTTGGTGCTTCATTTGTGGTGTGTAAATTGTTTCTGCCTAAGCAAAATTATTGAATGTATGCTTTCATTATTCATTATTTTCAGAGAACCTCTTGTGTATTGTGCTTTGAATTCGTGTTTCTTTTAGTTGGAGTTTGATGTTGTTTACTTTACCTTGCTGTGACAAATGCGTGGAAGAGATCATATTTGGGCTTAACGATAAATCTGTCTCATGGGTGTACACATCTTGGTGGCTTTGCAATTTGATCAATTTTGAATATCTTGCATGAGTGAATACGTCTTCTCTCCAAACACTTGCATCCATGGGGTAGTGAATTGTGACTTGGTCTGATTTATGCTTCATGGTTTTACTCCAAATCTCTCCCATCATTCAATTCATAAGGAAGGGTTTTGCAATAGTTTATGTCTGTAGGATCTCATTTTTAGTCATTTTCTTACCTCTTGTTACTCTACTCTCTACTCCCTTCCGTCTTTTAAAATTCTGAAAATCTACATCTTAAAACATACAAAATTGCATTTTATTTACAACACCCATATATGTTAAAACAAAAAAATACCAAAAAAGAACTAAAGTGTTTTGCAGTTGATGTCTTGAACAAACTAGCAAAGGCCTCCTCATGAACAATCACATTTATCTTCAACTGAGTAACCAAGCAGGTTGTGACCCGACCCCGGAGAACCTTGGGAATAACCCCATTATTCTTTCAAGAGAGGAAATTGAATTTTTGAGATCCTAGCAAGTTGGCTTGTGTCAAAACAATGCTCAACGGTATTGAGAAACACTGTCATTCTTGTGAGTGTGATGTTTTTGAGTGCCATCAATCTATTTTTTATGTTTGCGGTATCCAATGTGTGTTAAGAAATACAAATGCATCCAAAGTTAGTGTTAAGAAACACTTTTGATTGGGGTGTTGAGAAACACCTGTTGCGTTAGTAGAAAGATGTCCTCCAGAAATGACAAGATTAGTGACTCTGGTGTAATCCAAAGATACGATCAAATTGGGGACCCATGCCCCATGATAAAAAAACTCTAATTTTGATAACTGGCCTGACTCATACTGCAAGGACAAAGCTGATTCGATGCCCCCAGACTATGACTCTGGATTGGTTTCAAGCCAGGAGGGTTCATAGAAGAACCAGAGTGTTCATACTTAAGAAAGATCACATTGGTTTTCCCCCATGTCTAGCAAGGTGGAGGACATTACAGATGGATTAGAAAGCTTATGGATGAGGTGAAAAGACATTGATAGATGAAGAGGGTGAATGCAACCCTTAAAGATAGTGTCCTCAAGATTACCCAAGCTAGGGAAAAACAAATATAGCAATGTAGGTTCATGGAGCAGTGTTGGATAGCATATAGGATGATGACCATATTTCATGAAAAGAATGTAGTCCAAAAGAATGGGCATGTCAAGAAGTTTTTGAGAAAGAATTTTGCATTTTTCATTCTTCATTTAAATCAAGACCAAGGGGTAAATTAGATAGGATAGTGATGGGATAGCATGATCAGGATAAGGGGTGATGGAGGTATAAGTGGATGTTTTGGATTAGTGCAAAGGATGTTCAGAGATAGGGAGGATAGGCTTAGGATAAGAAACATCATGATAGGGTATCATGGATGAGAGAAAGTGAATAGGATGATGAAAAAGCTAATGAATGTCAGGATACATGTGTGTTCATGGATATGCTCAACCTTTTCAAGATGACCATAAGGAACATGGATTCTCATGGGCTTGTAAGGTATGATGGATAAGATGACATGGAAGGAACTTTCCCCCAAGTGAAGAGTGCAAGTAGGAGGAATTACGCATGACACCTATTTACCAGGTTTTCATCATGGTACTTATCCAAGGAACCACAAGAAGTGGCTTTCACCATAGGATAGATTGATTTATCTTTAATTTTGCTACCAAGGTGCTTATTTACCAGGTTTTCACCAAGGCACTTTTGTACTTTTGATTTTATGGAGGAACTTAAGCTTCTTTCTCTTTAGATAGTTCTCCTTTGAAGGATATGCTATGATGGACCAAGGCCGCTGAAAATATGCTCAAAGATGTTGATAGGGTGATGGTAGGGAAGAATGATATGAAGCATAAGGAAGATGGTAGCCAAGGATTTATGTGATGGATTGGATAAGGGGAATGGAAGGATATGGGATGGATGGGTAGGAAGTAGGTGCGGGATATTGGATAGGGTATTGAAGGGTTTATGTAGAGGTAGATGGAAATGGTGATAAGATCAACATTGACACACCCCTTGAATGGTAGTGGACAAATGGAGGAAAATGGATGGAATAGCTTGAGGCTTTAATTTATGAGTGGATATGGATCTTGGTACACAAGAACCCAAGATGGATGACAAAGAGTGTGAAGTATTCAAGGTATTGGATTTTGGGACATAATGACCCAAAATAGAGTTAGAAGATGGGAGATGTTTAGATGGAGATGAAGTGGAAGACTTTGGAAGCTTGGATGCCAACTCTGAATTTTCTTTTTTGTTCAATCCTTTTAAGAGAGACTTGGGAATCCACATAACTTGGGAGTCCTTTAGAACAGACTTGAGAATCCTCATAGCTTTTGATTTTCCTTTGTTTTTGGAAGATTTAGAATGCAATTCTTCCATGATGGATTTAGGAACCCATGTTTTCTTTGATATTATTCTTTTCTCAATGGACCTTTTCAGTCTCTTGAATATTTCCTTTTTCTTTGTAGTCACATGTCGATTAGATTGGACATAGTGATCGTCATATATAAGTGGATTCTTGTATTTTTTTTTTCTTCATTGCACATCCAAATTACCTCCAAAAGACTTGGGGAGTATGGATGAATATGGCCGATATGGATGGCTCATATGGATTGGTTGATAGTGAGAGTTCAAGGATGCATGTCTTTGTTTATCTTGATAAGGGATAGGGTAAGTGGATGACAAGCTAGTAGTGATAGGCATGTTGGATGGAGGGATATAAGGACCCAATATAGATGGAAGGTTTGACAGTTTTATCTTTGGGATATATGGACCAAGAATGGACTTGGAGGATAGTGAAGGCACACAGTTACATTTGAATGGAGGGAGATAAAGTGTGGAAGGGGTATAAACATCTTTAGAGTGAGTTGCTTGACCAAGGCTCTTCTCTTTTGAATTCATCTTTATATCAATAGGAGCATGAGTAACTTTGATAGGATTAACTGAAGCTTGAGGGGATTTATTGTTCTGTAAGGGATTGTGAGGAATGATGGTTTCTGGATATGGAAGAATATGACAAGGGGATAATGGGATGCTTTGATCTTGACAAGGATCCTTAGATGGTTTAGAAAGGGTACTTTTCTCTTGATTTTCAATAGGTTCCTTAGAGATGGTGGAAAGGATATCTTGATCTGGCTTGGGAGATGGAGGGATATCTTCTTGGAAGAAATGGAAGGGGATGACAAAATCATCACAAGACTCTTGAGATATATGACTTTGGTCAACTGTTGGATAAGGCTGGCTGGTGTCTTGATCTTGATCATTACTAATATTTGTTTCCTCACACTTTGGATTGACCTCTTGACATGGAGCCACTTCTAAGGACAAGGCAAGAGTTTTGATTTGCATATGGGATTCTTGACAAGCTAAAGGAGTATCATTTTGAGTAGGCATGATAATCATTGAAGCACATGGAAGCTTTGGGCCTATGATCTTG
Organism: Thuja plicata; assembly: GCA_018584345.1. Lineage (NCBI taxonomy): Eukaryota > Viridiplantae > Streptophyta > Pinopsida > Cupressales > Cupressaceae > Thuja > Thuja plicata. The sequence continues at coordinate 772,592 of MU223827.1, read as the reverse complement.
GAAGCCTGAGAAAGACTTGCAGTCGTATGTTGATTAGCTTGGATATCTTTTAGAGGTAGTCCTTGAGGCTAGACATAGTCATCATTAGGATCATTATTTGATAGAGATGGTGTGGATAAATTTGAAGCTTTAGGAGATGGAAGAATGGTGGAAGAAGTAGATGTGATATGTGAACCATTGCTAGACATGGATTCCTGATATTGACCATGCTTGAGATTAGATGAATCATTAGGATTTTCCAGATCGATTACGCCACCATCTATGAGATCTTGGATTTTATGTTTCAACTCCATGCAAGATGAAGTTTTATGCTCATTATGTCGGTGATATGCACAATAGGTACTCAAGAATTTCAATCCACGTGATGTGACTTGAGGTAATGTGATAAGGTCATGCTCACTAAGTTCTTCCAATGCTGATTCATAAGATTGTCCCAAAGGAGTGAAGTCCCTCTTGTGTTTAACACAAGGTTTTTCTTGCATGAGGTTACTAATCCCTTTGGAGGGAGAATTCATGGTGTTTTCAGTAGCTTTTAGGGATTTGGATCCACTCTCTTGATCAAAGATAGCATTTCCATACCAAGATTTCCCCATGTTTGAAGAAAGTGGAGAGATGTGTGAATCATGATCAAATAGAAAAGGATAGATTGATCTTGATGAGGATTGGTTGGATTGTGTATGCTTTTCCCCCTTTAATTCTGGGATTTTAGATTTCAAATTTTTAAGTAGTTTTGATAGGGCTACAATAAGAATCTCTTCTTTGTCATTATTAGGACAATAAGGTTTAGCCCATTTTCTTTTCAACATTGTAATATTTTCTTGATGTAAGATTGAAGAGAAGGTATGGTGAATCAATTGATTGCCTGATAGGTCCTGAAGTGATATCTAAAGTACTGACAAAGTTCAAGACCAAAAGACAAAAGAGATAATCTCTGACTTAGAGAGAGATAGAAACAACTCTGATCTTGAATCAAGGTTAACAAACCTGCTCTCACAACTTAGGATAAGGACAACGTAGACAAAGATGATTAAAATAAAAAGTCACTTGGACTAGCACAACAAAGTCAAATTTCAAAATAGCAAGTGACTCAGACTATCAATAGATTGTAGTCAAGGACAAGCTAGTAGTGATGTTTGTGAGAACACAGATTTGTGAAAATTCAGATAGAACCTTCACAACAGAATACCAACTTGGACAACAATTTGACTGATTTTTAGAGTTGACACTAGATGTGGAAACTCGGATAGGAGTTTGATAGTTTAACACCTAAGAATTGCATATTTTGAGTTGTTTGATCATTTTGATGTTCGTTTTGATCATTTATTTTGGTGTCTATTTTGATGTTTCACTCACACAAGACACATCATGGAGATATTATAGAACCAAGCAAAGCAATAAAACACTATTCCTATGTGATGAGAAATGGACAATACTTGTTTGAATCCTCTTACAATAAAATACCCATTCAAGTCGGACAGTTAGAAGCTTGGCAGCACTCGCTCCCCTCCACGACACACACTTCTCGGGTGTACCAAGCTTCAAATTTCTCAAGATCTAAGGATCTTGATAAATTTACTGTCTCAACAAGAGGGGTACATGAGAGGTTTCTTAGGCATGTGCGTCTCACAACACCCGTATCAATAAGTAGAAAAGGATTTTGGCCACTAACTGAAAAGGGTTTTAGTAAGTGTCTTCATTTAAGTGTATCATTTGTGTTCGTGCAAGTGTGATCCAGGCTGATAACCCCATAGAGCACCTTACCACAAGCAGTTCACGATACGTGATTGAGACTCAAAGGCCCTGCTTTGTGTTAGGCAAGAGCCGAGTATAAGATCAAATGCCACTTATCTTCCAAGGCTTTGGTCTCGAGGAAGCATTTTTATTATAGTGAGTCGAAGAAGCTTGGCGTTAGCTTGTTCTCACTTGGTTCATTCTCCAAGGGTGAGTGCTTTTTCCCACTTGGAATATAGGCCCTCTAAATTTGGATCTCAAACGGCGAATGACAATAGTGCTTTTGGATTTTTGTTCATCCCAAAATGGCAAGAGCATAATTTCCTGGCATTACTTCCATTCCTAAAATATCAAACATAAGTTCATTTTAATAAGTCTTCCATCTAGGTTCCTATTTTAATAAAAACAAAACAAAATGCAAGCAAAATGTTTAGCATTTTATCGATCAAAGGCAACCTGCAAGACAAATCATCAGTAGTTTGTGTTTTAGTCTTCTTTTACAATGTCCTGTAAACCATTGTTAGGCTGTAATCAAAAGATAATCACATGAACAACAAAGCCAAAGATTGGTTAGCGTTAGAAAAATTAGAAAATTAGAAAACCGATTGCATATTTTAAAAGTAGATGAAAAATCATACACTTTTTAAAAAATTACACTAAAAAATGTTACCGTATGAGCCCGAACGAGGCTCTGAAAGCTGCTAAATAGAGGATTAGATTTGTATAGTGATGCAAAACTACAATTTCTGATAAATATGTTACTCAAAACCAAAAACTAATCCCAACCCAGAAATCTTCAGACAATTCTACCCAAAATCAAAAAACATTGCTCCAAAAAAGGACTCAAAACGAGCAAGATATGGCCCTTTGAAGATAGAATGCAAAATCAAAATTGCATATGGTGAGGGCGAAGAAATTCCAAATGTGTGATGACATTAACATTTCATGAGGTTAAATTTGACAGTTTGGTAGGCATCATAGAAAGCCAATAACTCTGTATTTTGACGACTAGATGATCGTCAACTTTAGGATACTGTACCTGGGTAGCGAGAGGAGCTCGGGGCAGAGGTGGAGCTTGAGATGAGCGTGGGTGGCACAAGTGATGGAATGGTGGTGATTGGGTGGAGGCGTAGGCAGATTGGAGAAGGTCGGTGCAGAGGATGGGGAGGAGGTCACGACTGAGCATGGGCAGAGGTGGGGAGGCAGAGCAGAGCAGGGCAGCGTAGAGGGCAGGGAGGAGGTCGGGGCTGAGTGCGAGTGGATGTGGGGAGGCAAAGCAGGGAGGTGAAGCTGTAGGAGGAGAAGCGATAAGAGGGAAGATATGTGGAGTGGGAGTGTGCAGGCAGTGGGGGAAGTGTGGGTTTAGAGGTAAGTGGTGCAGGTGGGTGAAGGGAGGTGGGCAGTGGGGGAAGCACGAGTTAGAGGCACGGGTGGGACGGGGCTATGGGGGTTGAGTAGTG
>MU223827.1:754579-769313 GCA_018584345.1 Thuja plicata | reverse complement strand
AATGGGTGGAGTGGGGCTGTGGGGTTTAGTCCCACATGCACCAGGGGATGAAACAAATGTGAGTTTTAATACCAAACATAAAAACTAATAGGTAAAGCAAGAGGCTTGCTTGTAATAAGCTTGGTGATTAAGGTATTGCCCTTGGTGTAGGGGTTGGTGCAGATTTCTGTGCACAACAGGATAATAACAAAGGGTGTTGGTGTTGGAACCGAAACAAAATATTTTGATAAAAATTTCCTTGTTATGTATGCAGGCCTCAGACTACATGCAGAAAGTTGTACGACTTGCTCGAATAAATGTTTTTTGCCATAGATTCAAATTTTGGCAAGTATGGGCAAGTTTATAGTCATTTTCAACCGAAACGATGATCCAGACACAATGGTGGAGTCAGATTTGGCTCAAAATGAATGTGGGAAGGCCCCATGGTGGGTGTCAGAAATGTATGCATAGTTTTGGGTCGTCATTCCTCCAGCTGCAAACGCACACACTTTAATGAGTCTTTACGTGGTTAGCAGGTTAGAGAATATGAAATCAAAATGCATAAACAACTACACTAATCAACACCGACTCATTTCCTTCTAGTAGGTAGGAGTATAGACTTTTCTCTTAGGTCATCACAAAGTCCAGTGACTACACGTTGTTCTAAAACTAAGGATTTAAAATCTAAAACTAAATGATTATGCAGATGTAGTTTGTGGTAAATCCAAGCTAATTAGAGATTCATTTTAAGCACCAAATGAAAAGTGAAAGATTCACCTTAACAACACCAAATTCAAATGTGCTCTAAATTATCAAGTTTGCATGCTTAAACAAATTAAAGAAAGCTAAGTAAATAAAAGCTAAAATGCAAAAATGCTTGAATGCTTGAAAACAAAATGCAGTATAATATCGATAGAAAAAAATTAGGATCCTTGTGAAGGAAAATAGATTCGCTTTTATAGAAAATCTCTCCCAAATAGACGCTCGAGATCAGAGGAAATGAGTGGCTTAGGTTTGATTTGAGGAAGCACAATCCATGTGCAAGCAATTTCATTGGTCAAAAGATTCAGTCTTTTTTTAAACTTCCAAAATCATTTTCAGTTAACAACTTTGTTTTCCAAAATGATAAATAGTGGAGAATTAGTTAACTGAGTGGAACTGGATTGTTTCCAATTCGATAATTAGTTAACTGGATTTGATGATGTCATATGCATTTTTAAAGATTTAATTGATTTTAAATGCACATTTTGTTTTTATTAATTAATTTAATTCCTTTTTAGATTTTATTGACAAATTTGTAATTTTATTTAATTAATATAGCATAAATATCAATTAATTAATTAACATAAGGTTTATTTTCCAATGTATTGTATTTTCAGGAATTAATTAATCAAATAAGATGGTTGATTGGGACCTAGGATTTAGGTCAGATCAGTTTGAATTTGATAGATTGAGTAATTGCTTATTTAATTTAGGACTTAGGGTTTATCAAGATTAGGTTTTCTTGATTAATTATTGTGATTGGGGGTCTAGGGTTTAGATGACCATTTTTATGTGATTACAATCATACCACTGCTCCATTTACGTCACACTCTATCTTGGGGTGTTGCAATCGTACGGTGTAATCACCACTATTATTGTTGAAAAGGTCATATGATGAGATCCCTTTTTGGTCATACGGACGTATGATAATGTCCTTATGACACCATACAGACATTTTCCAAAAATCTTTCTTTCTCTTTTTTGATCATACGGCCCCGTACGATAACAGGTCGTATGATCATTTTTTCTCTCTGAATCCTTACGGTTCCTGCTCTGTATGGTACTGTGTTTTCCCATCTCCTCAAATAACAATATTGTCTTCTAAGTGTGTGCTTCCCACTCCATGGCATACATGGTTTACAGGGCTGGTGGATCCTCTCCTCTCTCTTGGTTGTACGGCCAAGTCAGCTTCCTGTCATCGTATGTGTCATACAGACTATGTTCTCTATGGCTTTTGTATGTTATGTAGGGCTTGGAATTCCCCTCTTTGAATTTCTTTTATGTCTTCGAATTCTTTAAAATCTCATTTTTCCTTCCTTTCTCCCTGTTCCACTCGGTCTGTACATCATATGGCCCCTTTTGCCTCCATACAAATCATACAGTCTTTGCTTCTTCCTTTATTTATAAAGAGATTTTTCAACCTACCTTCTCTACTCTACATGGTATGTTGGTGTTTGTCTATAGGTACCCCTTCCTTCTTGATGTGTGTATGATATGCTCCCAACTATTTTTTCTTCCAAATACTTTGGTCCTGAGTCAAGGGTTTCCTGCAACTTAGGTTTTTTTTCCAAATTCTTTGGTCCCCATTCGATGGTTTCCTTCAAAAGCTCTAACATGTTACAGCCTAGATGGAAAACTTCATAATCCTCCATCTTCCAATGGAAAAATCCATTTAGTGAACTCATTTTGTCTTCCAAACAATCCTCAAGTCTCAGAACTCCCTCATCATCCGGTTCTATTCCTCTTCCTTCGCCCAACTCTCCTACTTCAGACTTGGAGTCTGATGCTAGTTCCTATCTTACCGCCTAATTTTGTAGGTCGATGATGTATTTATTTCCATAACTCTTGATGGGAAGGGTGTTCTTATTCCAATTGTGGTTGGCCTTCATTGTGATGAGCCAACCCCTCCCAAGGAGGGCGTACAAAATCTAGAAAGAACTATTGGGTTCCAATAACAACCTTCTACACTATGAGTGTCCTGATTGGTTTTATGCCATGCTGGTCAGCACCTACCAAGTGGAAGGTTGGCAGCAAGAGTGTAGGTTTACCCAGGTCCTTCTACATTTCTTTTGGCAGTACATTTACACCAGACCCTCCATCTACAATAGTGTTGGTTAGCATGCATCCCATGATTTCCATTTTGACCACTACAAGTGTCTGTTTGACACCAACTACTAAAAGCATAGGATATGTGGCACCATTCAAGGTAGCAGCATCCTCGTCTTTTTTTCCTATCTCATTCACCCCTTGTTTGCCAATATATTGGCTAGTATTAGTGTTACTTATGTTAGTGAATTCCACCTTGTGTTGTGGTAGCATCTCTAGTAGGTTTGTCACTCGTACTAGGACCGTCACCTGTAACATTTGTTGTATGATGTTGGATTCTTATGCTGATCATATGGGAGTACCATGTGTTTGCCTCTGTTCTTCCTCCATTTCAAGTTTCATTTCCATTCTAGCTTCCTTCAATATTTCTTTCTTCATACATAGATTAAGGTAAATGACTTTTTACATCTGGGACCTTGTCATTGCAAAGACCTCCTCCTTAGATCCTATGATGTTTATCATATTTACCCCCTTCCCCTTAGGGAAATCAACATCCTCATGGCTACCAGGACTACACCATTTGCATAGCATGCTTCCTCCACCTTGACCACTATCGCTTTGACACTCCCACGCAAAGTGGCCTCACTCATTAAATCTGCAATATTGTATCATGGGCAGCCCCTTCATGTCATACTGGATGCAGCTTCTTGGTGTGTTATTGTTGCTATTTTTATTACTTCCTTGTTGGTTCATTTAGTAAACTCCCAATGAGGCATTTGTGTTTCTTGGAGGTGTGAGAGACGGAGTTATTTGTTCCCCTTGGGTAAAGAGCACTTGAGTTCTCTTTGCCTTTAGATTGTATAGGCACTCCTCGATGGAGTGCCCTAGTACCTAAAAAATGTCACAAAATGCCTTCTTTTGACAGTGAGTTCTGGTATGGCCTTCCAAATTGCAGTCTGTGCACCAAATTTCCTTTATTTCTTTTGTCTCCTCATTTTCAGCCCTCATTTCCTTCATCATTCTCATCATGTATTTTTATAGTACCTATATAGTTTTGGATTCTCACTCACTGTCCCCATCCATGCTATCATCATCACTCATCTTCTTCTTACCTAAGGATGTCTTGTTTTCACTTTCAATATTCATCGCATGGTTGTAGGCGTTGATGTACAAGGATAGTGGCACCACTTTCATCTTCCTCCTTAGGGATGGAGTTAGTCCCTCAATGAACCATAAATTTTTAAAACCATCTGTTGGTTGTTTTTTTATTTTACCAATGAGTTCCTTTATCCTATGATGGTAATCTCATACCATTTCATTTTTCCCTATCGTGTATTATAAATTTCTGCAACTAGTTCATCATCATCACGAAGCAATCTGAAGTCCTCCTGGAATGTTTTTTTTTAGTTCATCCCAAGTCACCTTGCCCCCTACTGGCAGATCCATATACTAATAAATTATAATCCCTCGTAGGGTGGTAGGAAAAGCCTTCACCTAGTAGTTGTGGTCATCCTGGCCATTTGCTTCCCATATCGTTACACATGTTTTACAGTGGCAGGTCAGATCCTCCAATTTGTCCCCACTAAACTTGGGCAATTTATGTTTCTCCTAGGGGTTTTCCATTTTCCACGTATGATAGGCATCGTGCACATTATTAGATGTCAGCTGGTTAGTTCCTCCTTTGTGTCCTTATGTGTCTTCCACACCTCTAGCTATGAGCGATTCTTCTACCCCTCCACCTCTGTCGTTCACATCTTGGTTGCCTCCTTTATAATGGTACTAGTACTCTCTTCTCCCCAGAGTCTGGTTCTGTTCTCCCTACTATTGATCCCTCTAAGATAATGAGATTGTCGATGACCTGCAAGGTACTCTCAAATAAATTTGTCACCTCCCCTTCAAGATTTCCCTCTTGGCTATTGTCCTCTTCAAAAATTATAGATGGTTTAGTTGGTACCGAGTCACAACCTTCCTAACTATCGGTGTCAGATCCTTCGTGCACCCAAAAATTTCTCGGGAGTGGTTGTTGTAGTCGTTGGTGTCTCTCAGCTTGTTCTTGGATACACAAAGACCTTTGTATGGTAGTTTTAGTTTCCTTTTTTCCTTCTATCTCCACCTTCATACATTGCCTTTTGTACTTGTTTGGTAGGTAAGACATTAATTGTTGGAGTTAACAATCTCAGAGTACTACCCAAAAGATCATACATAGGACTGTTCACTGTGAGTTTGGCGTGTACCATACCAGTCGAGACTGCTCTCTCCCAAGACTCCCGCTATATGTACTCATCAACAGACACATCTCATCCACGAACCAAGTTTTGTGTTAACTGGTCTTCTCTAGTTACTTCAGTATTGTCTTCTCTATCACTATCAATTACCAAGACTCGTTGGTCGAAGGTACAACCCATTATGCCACCATCCCGCCAATCCTACTTCCCTCAACTGCCAGGTACAAAATTTAGGCAATGATGCCAAAATGCTAGATGCCTAACTAGATATGGATTGTATAGCATATATATATATTCAACAAGATTGCATAATACCAGAGATAAATAAAATACAATAATAACATGAATAACAAAGAATCACATTACACCATAAATGATAGAATGATATATCTTTCATAGCATAATAGTTCTCACATTAACACATATTCACTTGTTTTGGACTCCCTACAAATAGACGTGACACAGTTGGTTAAGTATCCAATTGTCACCAACTAACGACACAACTGACACCCCTTCAAAATAATGTTTTATTCCATTAACTAACACAAAGTCTTATTAAACTATTCCTGGCATTATTTTTGCCTACAAAAGCTCCAAATCACCTCACAAAGACTCGGGAAAGTATGGAACATAACCCAGCACACAATGATGAGACTCAGCAAGATGAAGATGAAAATAAAAAATGTAGGTGTCTGTGTGACACTCTCCCAATATTTGGAGACATCTGACCATAGTAGCATTTACTATGACTACAGGGATCATGCAGGGAATGATTTAGAAGAGCGACACCCTAACAGGGGTAAAACTGTGGCTCCTACCCTTGTGTTAGATTAACCTCACTCTGTTGAAACAAACTCTAATGAATATGAGTGGGATTCCTTCTCTAATTCCACAATAGATATTGAAAATGATTTCATTCATAAATATGCTCCCCATTTTGAGCTAGGAGAAAGCTCCAATACCGCTCAGACAAAAACCTCTCCTCCGCATGCAAATCAAGATTCTAAAGAGGATTTTGAAGATGATGACAGTACGCCCCTTCCTCCAAACATAAATTGTAACTTTAGAGATAGTAACATAGACACTCTTACATGGCTCAAGTCCACTTCAATAATTGAAGTTGTTCCCATAAGGACTTTTCTAGAATGAATGCCCGCTCAAGAGGAGAGTAGAGATGCTAGAGCTTGGTCAATTGGGTCAAACTTCTCATTCTTTTCCCTGTGCTATGGGCAAATTGTATACCCACTCTTGAGTTGGGCTACTAGCCTTTCTACTAATGTGTTTTTTTATCTTTGTATTTTCTAGTACCTTTACTGTTAGTGTGTTGTTAATCTGTATTGATGCATTTGGGTTGTGGTTGCGTAAGGATCATTGTTTTGATTTTAGTTTTAATAAAAATATATATATATAGTGCTTAGGGGAAGCATTTTTCCACCAAGAGGCCTCCCAATTTGGTAGGGATTTAACATAAGGAAATTCTTGTGCAATGTGCCCAATCTTATAAAATTATTTACACATGAAATTTAAATCTTCATCTGGTCTAGAGGTTATGTTTAACTTTGACCATTAGCATTCAAAGTGATTTCCACTAATAAATTTTTTCCCAATTTGCAATGATCATAGGTCAATTTTGTGACTTAAAAAGGTTGATCACTCGACCAAAGTTGACGTGGAAGTTATTTTGTCAAACCTTACGATGACTGGCATATTCCTCATAAAACCAACGACCAAAAGGTCAAAAAAAGGGCTCCGTGAGAGATGTTGTGTGTACCTTTCACCCTAAGCCCTTTTTATAGTCTATCACTTTTATGATGAGAAACCTATATAAATGACGTTAATGTCAATGCAAGGTCATCAAAATAGCGATGACAATCCGTCGATCAATTCGTCATTTATATAGGTTTCGTGTTGACCGTGAAAGTAACAAAGGTTGAAAAAGTGACGAGATGTTTTTTTTTTTTTTTAAAATCACCATAGCCTATAAATCTTCAAATTTGAATGTTGGTTGTTGAGCTTCTCTTTGATTTGAGAATAGTTTAACATTCTCTACTTAACAAGGCCAACCACGTGAAGGTGGAAACTCATCTGGCCCCTCCTAGGAGCCTCTTCTGACCCTTTATGACACTTTAAGACCTCTAAGATGTATTCTTAGGGATCATAAAGGGTCATAAGGGGTCCTGGGACACAACAACTGAGAAACATAAATGTAGGCATCATGATCACAATTGTTTGGAGACACAACATAATTGGGTGGTATACTCAAATGATGCACTGCAACCACTACTCCTCCAGTTCCAAGTTGACAGTGCAAGATCCAAAAACCATAGATAAGGAATAAATTTAGAGAGCAGAGGAGGAGGGCCATAACAACCAAAATAATATAGGGACCCTATATTATTTTGGTTGTTATGGCTCTCCTTCACTCTCTAAATTTATTCTTGGATCCCGCAGTGTCAACTTGGAACCAAAGAAGTAGTGGTTGTGTTGCATCGTCTGGGTATACCATTCAATTATGTTGTATCTCCAAATAATTGTGACCATGATATTTACATTTATGTTTCTCAACTATTATGATATCTACATTTATCTTTGTCAGCTGTTGTGTTTATGTGCATGTTCTTTATGTGTTTGGCTTCTCTCCCTTGCATCCAAAATAAGAGTTTCCCACTCTGAATCAAGAATGCACATGCAACTTCCTAGAATATGCATGGAAAACATGTTTTTCTAGGTAGAGATTGTTTTACATGATAAATGCATTTGTTTTATTATGGTTACAACCCAATATCAACAAACAAATTACAAGAATATAAACTTAATTTAGTCAAATTACCTAGCTTCAAATACAACCAATGTTCATTTGTATTTCTCTCTTCCTGTCTTTGGGCATCCAATGCTCAAAGTCATACTTGAAGGATGTTCACCAAAGGTGGTTCTGGATCAAAGAACTCCCTTTCACTTAATAATTATGAAGCCATCAATGGTATACTAATTGTTTAGGATTGTAAGTTTCCATTGATGGCTTCAAATTACCAAGCAAAAGGTGTTTTCTAGTATAAAAGACTTAGCAGCCTCCAGAGCCTTTTGCTTGAATGCATTATACCCCTTTATATTAGTGAAATACAAGTATTTCATTAATTAAAAGAACTCTAAATCAAAAAAGAAATTTAAAAGAACAAAACATAGATTTTCTTTACCTGACTGTGCTACATCATCTACAATAACTATGATGGGGTTTGAAAACCCATTTATTTAAAGTCCTTGAAATGTTCCTATAACTATCATAAGCAATAATTCAAATATAATGAATTGTTTATAGCAGAGAAACAAAATTGTAAAAACTGTACTTATAATACGTACATGTTCATTAAATGCCATAATACATGAGTGCTGAAAAAATTCTACCGTATTAAGTATTATAACTTTTGAAAAATAAATGGGAGAGTTGTATGTAATGCCCAAAATTCATAACACTAGATTGGACATTAAACAAACTATTTATTCTACTCTAAACACATCTAATTTGCAATATTTTTTTTCTTTCTAAACAATGACATACTACATTAATACATAGTGTGAACCTATTTGTTATCATTTAACTGGAATCTAAAATGATAATAAATCTACTTAGAACAATACAGCTTATTACAATGTTCAAATAACCAACATGACTTGCAACTGCATACCTGAATTTCTCTTTCTTGCATGTGTATCATATTCTCCTTGCCTCTCTATTTCTTGCACCTGTATATACGGCTACACAAGTAGATGCATGATGTAAAATTTATAGTTTATTACATACAAGATCGTAAGATAAGCTACATCAATAACTTAGCTAAATCAATCATAAGGTATTTAAAACTAGTTTCGTAAAGAGATGCAAAATATGTAAAATATTGGTAAGGGGTGGCAAGATCAAGGAAGAACTCAAAAGTACAAGACCTAAGGGCTAGACCTAATTCCTCAGGGGCTCATCATAGATGGCCTTGCCTACGTAACTCGCAGAGACATTGTAGTTCAGGTTTAACTTTAAAACCAATCTTTTAAAGGATGGTAGAAGTGGTTACGCAACCCATTTCTAGGGTAGAGTCCCCAGACAGTGTCTCCATCAGTTGTCACCCACTTAGGTGAACAAGGATGAGATCCTAATTAAATTCTACCTAAAAATAAGTTATGCGTAGACCTCATCATAAGGTTACCTACCCAACGGTTCATAACTATGATGGAGAGCCAATTCTTGTAAGATATTAAGGTAATACACATGATCCCAAAACTACAAAATTTATAATTGTATGACAGGAGATACATATTACCTAATTCTATGACCACTTATCTTAAAACTTGCATTACATAATTCTATTTGATACTTGCATATTTAGTCCTTTCAAGTCATAAAATAAGCATAGAATAAAGAAGCACAACCTTGATTTCATTCCACCACAAAAAGCGTGGTCCAAATGCTACAGGACAACCAAAACGTAAACCTCTTTCCTCATAGAAAATAAGAAAGTACAATCAAAAGAGGGAGGGAGAGTGGTGTTGACTACCAATTGGATTTGCGAAAACATGAACAAAGCATCCGAAATAAGATTTTCCCATACTGAATCAAGAATGCATGTTCAACTGTTTAGAATATGCATGTATAACATGATGGAGAAAAATAGTCTTTATGATTACAATTTCGGCAATGTCTTTATGATACAGGTTAATGTTATGAAGGTCAATCATAATCAGATTTACATAAGTCACATGATACATATGCTAAAGATTGCATAGTAGACAATAAACAATTAGAGCTACATACAACTAAATACAACATGACATGGTAGTAATGAATAACCCACCCTTGAAGAGAGAGATATGGTACTTTTTCAATGTAGAAAGTGGAAGTTTTTATTGCTCAATCTAGATCAATTGGGTCTACTACAACCTCATGAGTTTGAGATTGTGTTAAAGCTATGATAAGGAATGCACACATGTTTGTGGTAGGATAGAGCATCTATGATCCCTTGGAAATGTTTTTCAAGTAGTAATGGTAGGATATCATATTTATGTTCTAAAGCTTCTTTATCCAAAGGGTGTCAATGGCATTTCTCTCTTCACTAAAATTGAGGGTGCAAAAGATGCTTTGCATCATTTGGGTATACCACTCAATTTCTAAAGCCAATGGATGCAAATCAACCTTCTACACCCCTTATTCAATTGAAAATAAAGGACATTGATCCCCTTTTGATAGAGTCCTCAAGAAATATAGATGGTATCCCCTACCATTTCTACTTGAAAAGCATTCCCAAGGGAGAGAGAAACCAATGATTAGTAGTTGACATTGAGAAGACCTAAAACAAAGTAACAATAATGAAAATAATGAACAAGTATGTCAACATAATGAATAAGTGGGAAAAATACATTGATCCAATAACAAAAAATACATTACAAATGCCAAGCTCACGGTCTCAATGAAATAAACAATTTATAAAAAAATATATGGTGCACAACAATAACAAGCATACAATGACAATAATAACATTTCATGATGCCCAAGCTCAAATTCAAAATATTAAGTCTAATTTATGATCTATTAGCAACAACCTCGTTGATCATTACCTTTGACTCCTCCATCATTATAGAAGAGATAACTACCTACAACTATATTTCATAAGGCATTGAAAACTAGTTTCGTAAAGAGATGCAAAGTATGTAAAATATTGGTAAGGGGTGGCAAGATCAAGAAAGAATTCAAAAGTACAAGACCTAAGGGCTAGAACTAATACCTCAAGGGCTCATCATATATGGCCTTGCCTACGTAACTCATAGAGACATTGTAGTTAAATTTTAACGTTAAAACCATTATTTTAAAGGATGGTAGAACTTTTAAACCCAACGGTTCGTAACTACGATGGAGAACCAATTCTTGTAAGATATTAAGGTAATATCCATGATCCCAAACCTACAATATTTATAATTGTATGAGAGGAGATACATATTACCTAATTCTATGACCGTGAGTAATGGGCCACACTGACATTTAGATATTCCTAAAAAATGTCAATGGCCACACTTACATTTTTAACCAATATTATATAAGTCGTTAACTAGCTACTGTTTACACTAATAATCGATATCCCTTCCATGTTGGCATGTCAAATAGATCACTAATAACCCAAAGTCACACTTGACTAATGTCAATGACCCCTCCTAGAGTTGAAACTTGATAGTTTAAAATTCTATACAGTGCATCGTTTCTATAAAAAGAGGGTTCAAAAGTCATGAAAATGATAATACTCGACATTTTTCGTTTGAAGAAAAAGGGAAAATCTCTTCTAAAAGTATTGGTATAATTTGGATAGCAAGGATCACCCAACCTCATAAAACAAGAATTAAAAATAGACCAACTTAAAAGTAGAAGACATACAAACCTGTCTAGTGATCATATTGTGTTGAAGGTGGTGCTTGATGTTACTGCAACGACTACAGACATTAAATTTTGCATCACTTCCTGATGTCGTTGAAGCAGCATCAGACTCCACCTTCATCAAAATATGATCACTAGACAGATATGTATGTCTTCTACTTTTAAGTTGGGAAGTTTCCGTTCTTATTTTATGAAGTTGGAAGATCCTTGCTATATACCAATACTTTTATAAGAGATATACCCTTTTGCTTCAAAATAAAACTGTCAAGTATTATCATTTTCATGACTTTTGAACCCTCTTTTTATGGAAACAATGCACCGTATAGAATTTTAAACTATCAAGTCAAGAATTGCTACTGAGGGATTTAAATGGATAGTTGTCAATGTCTCCGAGGTTGAATCTAGTATGCTCATGTATGATCCAGAACCTGCAAGGAAGGAAAAGATAGGGTTAGATCCAAAGGATCTAAGCAATGTCGGACACCCTATTACTGATCCTCATCTACAATTATGCATGTGCATAGTCAAGCCATACACTTCTGAAAGGAACAAGGATAAAATTTACAAAAACCCATCCAAGAGTTAGACATCATAAATCATAAATAAGGTTAAATTTTTTAAAATGTTATGAATTTTTTCAATTTTTTTTAATAAGGTAAATTTTTTATTTTGTTTAATTTTATATAGAAAATCATAATGAAGTCATAAACAACAAAAATTTCATGAGTTTATCAAAATATGTCCAACGTATCTACATGAAATTCTAAAAAAGTTTTAGTATCTACAATAGCCCTCTGTTAATAACATTTATGCATATGATCCCAAGAAAGTAGTGCACAAACTACACAAAGAAGGCATCGCATAAACATGATTTCTACTTTCGCCATTGAAGCAATCCCGGTGGCACTAGCTGCCTCTCGAGCCTTGCACAAGTTGCACTCATTTCCTACATCGGGTATAGATGTAGATGGGGTAGATGTAAATTTGGTTTCATCGACCCACCAAAAGTATTAACATCCACTATTTCCCTGCAATACCAAATCTACATCAGTTCTTCCTAAAATGATTACTTGTCACATTACTTTTAAACATAAAATATAATTCCATATCCAAACCTTTTTCCTATTTGGGCAACCCCAAAATTGACCCCCATGATTACTTGTTGTGCATGACGTCTTCAACACATAAGGGCCAACACCACAATGACACATAGGCACATTGACCAAAGCCATCGATGCTATATTGTTAAATATTGCACTGTCATTCCAACATATCATTTTGTTTAGTTGATTATTTTGTTCATTCATACTAATTATAATTGCAATAAAAAGCAACATACAAATGTAGAAAACATCTCAAATCAAATTACAAAATGACTATTGTCAATATACAGTACAAAATGAAAATGCTTTGTATTTGATAATATAATGAATCTGAACAACATGTAAATGCAACATCCTAAATGCACATGATGGAAACCATATGCATAGTTGTGATTGGGACTTTTAGTCCTTACCACACATTGAAATGCATGTAAAGGCATCTACAGTTGGGGGCATGTCAAATTGTGATATTGCTACCAAGATTCAAGTGTATAGTTTTTTAAGTCAAACTCAATTAACCCATGTTTCATGAGTCGTATTCCATCCATGAGTTTGACATTCACAAATTGCCTTGTGTCAGCTTCTCATGATAATTGTTTATATTTTGACAATTCCTCTCATTACTTCTTTTCCACTTGAAACAATTGGGAGTACCCGGGAAAGATGAGTTGGCTCTACTATACCCTTTTCCATGTCCACTACATGCATGGCTAATTTCTTCTTTGCTATCTCCATTTCTCGTCATGCTTCGTCCTTGTTAACTTTGTGGCCAAAATATCGGTATTCACTTTCCCGGGTACTCCCAATTGTATGAATTGGAGTTGAATATGTGTCACCTACACTCTTGCAAGTCATTGTCGACACATATCAACAATTGGTTATGCAAAAGTTTCATTAGTAGTAAACAAAGCATAATAAAAAGTAAGCTTATCATCATGGTGGACATAGCCTCCAATAATAAAGTTGGATCAGGAGAGAGACAAGTCTTGTATCAAGGAGCCATGTAAATTTTAGTAATATAAATAGTTACAAACTATCATTTCTAGATTGCTCCAATTCTAGTAACAATAAAGGTGTTGTGTCATAATCAAAGGGATTTACAAATGTGTCATTAATTATAGAGAAGGTGATAGAACTATACCACATAGTTGTATACTTTTGCATATATGCAATGAATGGTTATTTTCAATGTCAATCAATAAAATATCTAAAGAACTACTCAATGCTATAGGAGTTGGTAATTGTTAAATGATGCCACATATAATTAGAGAGTCCCAAAATTATATTGATAGTGACAATTCATCAATGACCCATCAGATGAATTAAACCAAAAAGGAGGCATCATCAAACATAAGGTCTATATCATCCAATCAACAATTAGGGGGAGTTTAGGACACACATTGAATCAACACTTCCATAGACAGTCAGCCTCAGTAACATGTGATGAGCATTTTATTAGGAAAAGTTAACCATCAAATGAGACAAACTCAACAACTAGTCAGTCACAGTCCAATTAGTAATTCTGAGACATTCAGTGATAAATTTTCCTCAAATAGTTTCATTAGGGAGGAGATGACATTGATGGTGGGCAAGGAACTTCAGTCCAAGAGTGTAGATTTGGCTTCCCATTTGAATTGTGGTCCTTGGTGCTCAAGATGGGCAAGAGATTCAATTAGGAAGAAGGCTGGTGATATTTAATCGATAAGAGATTGGTTTTATTTCTTGTGTATATATCTATATAGTTGGACTCTATAAAAAAATATAGTATGTCTCTAAAGATAATATTGGAAGGATGAGAGCTTGTCACCTTATTGACTCCCTAGTGACTACATAAAATGCAATAATAATAGGTTATACATTGGTGATGGTCTATTACCCTTTTTGGTCTTGAGTGATTATTTAGTTGGTGCGCATTGGTTCACCTATTTTTTTATGTTGGTGCTACAGGTTTGATAATGGGCCTATCCTAGTTAAACCCCACTACTCCAATGTGCAAATGTAATATTTTTAGTTATCAATATAATGGGTGTTGTCCCTTGGCAACTATTTACCTACCAAAACATTATTGTCCATCTCTGTAATTATTAAAGATTTTTTTAAAATTATTACATTTTTCTATTCTAAATATCAATTAATTAATTTAATCTATCCTTACACCCCACTCTTAAATTCTGCTAAACTTGAATAATTAATTAATCCTTGAAAAATAC
>MU223827.1:692923-721931 GCA_018584345.1 Thuja plicata | reverse complement strand
GAATAAGTCCTTCCTATTTCCTCTCCATGGTCTTTGTGAGACACTTGACATGTGTCTTTCCCTTCCACCTTCTTCTCCTCTATGTCAATGTAGGAGGAACATCCTCCCTATTCTTCCTCTCACATTCTAACCACATCCCCCTCTCTCTCAACCCTTTCAACCAAGTCAATAGTAGCCCTAGGATCTTCCACCTTTCAATCTCCACCCTAGGATCATGCCACCTAGGCTTAAGTCCTCCAAAAACCTATAAAAGGAGCCTCATTCCCCCTTTGTGATCTAACAGGTAATCAAGCATTCAAGCATTCAAGCATTCAAGCAATCAAGCATTCAAGTATTTCCACACCATTCCATCATCCATTTAGTTGCATTTTTGCATTACATTCGCTCAAATCTCCACACTTTGGTGACATCTTGGCTAAGGAGCTTCATTGGAATTCTAAGAGCTCAAACATCAAGAAATCAAAGCTAGGAGAACAATGGAGACAAGCTGCAAAGAGTAGGTGAAGGTAAAGCTTGTTCTTTTACTTCATTTCATTATTTGTATTCTTCATTGGGTTGCATTAGGATAGATTTACTGGCTTATTAATAGTAGTATTTCATTTATCATAGTTGACATCTATTTTGCATACAACAAGTTTGAATGCAAGAAGGGTAAATCATTAAACATTAGTTGATGTATGTACAGATGGGAGACTAAAGGGTGATGTGACAAGGGAATGGCAATGGTAGCTTGGAGTTAGACTTTGTTATTTGTTTGGCTTAAGGGGTAGTTACTAAGAGAAAATTCTTGATAGGAATCATAACCTATAAATGGTTTAAAAGTATAGAATGTAGTGTGACCAGCTTAGGAAGCTTAAGGTTATTTCTTTTACGAACGACTGAAATGTTTATTCAGACTATTATTCACTCATTTGAACAGGGGTATTAACTAGTTTATCAAGCTGTAAGCTTAAGGTAGAAAACATAAGAATTTCATTGGCTTGTGTGTAGACATACAAGTACGAGGGAAGTACTTAATGTTCACATGCAAGAGTATGAAACTCTTGGGAAATATTAAAAAATTATGAACAGAAAACTGAAAATCATAGCAAGTTGTTCCTTAACGGGTCACTATCCTAAATAAATAATATTGTTGTTTATTGGATTTCCAAAAGGTTATGATCTCCGTATGAGAGGTTTTTTTAAATTTTATTTTCAAAAGGTTTTGATCTTCATATGAGACATATGTTTACTAAATGAAGCTTGCTTAAGTTTAAACCAATCAAAAACTTGTCAAGAGAACTTGGGGAATATGACAATTCTACACAAAGTGCCCTTATTTTCCTAGTATCACAATACTCATTAAGTCACAAGTATGAGAAGGGTTGGAGATCATTCATGTAGCCGACCAGTGTAATGAGTCAAATTGTTGTGTTGAGTCAATTTCATAGAACCAATCAAGGTTCATTGCATCAAGAAAGCTAGAGTAATTGCCCAAAGTTTGAGAATGCAAGTATGCTCATATAGTGGAGCCTTGTCAACTCTTGCTTTATTGTTTTACATGAGTTTGAAATTGTAGGATGTCTAAAGACCCAAGTCAAGTAAGGGTGGGTGAGCACATGAGTGCACTTCAAGTTAAGTGTTATAACATAACATTTAACTTGAAGTGCAAAAAGGTCATAAACTAATGCAAGCAAACCTTTTGGCCAAGGTGGCAAAAAGTTATGCTTGCATTAGTCATTTCATTGTGTCCAGATGCATAGTGTAGTCAGTTTCTCATGAATAGTTAGCAAGTGTCTATAGTTGTATGGTCAATTGGATCTATGTAGCATACAACACCAAACTTTGATGACAACCTTGATCAATTTTTGTGTCTGTACCCATGTGAAGGGTAGGGCCACTTCCAGAAGGAAGATGTGTAGGGGAATGCTAGGTCTATGGTTGGAGGAAATGTGCTCGAGTGATGTTCTCCCTCATGCAGATTCACATCAAGACTTGTGGTAAAGCTCAATAAGTTGATATCCTAATAGAATCTATTCTCTCTATTTCAAGCTATGTTATATCATTGCTTAATTTGATTGTATGTTGTTATTTAGAGAAATGAACATGTTAGAATCATATTGAATTCATAATAGCGTTTCAGAAGCTATTTTTATGTGTCATGTTGTACATTATTATTCATGTTAAATTGTTATTTCAAATGCATAAAATTTTTCATATGCACACTTGCAACTTTTACTTTGTGTTGTGGTTAAATATAGTTATACTCATGTTAAAAGAAATGAGTGGTTACATATGGTATCGAGGAACCAGGTTCAATACTGGGCCTAAGAGCTCACCATCTGAAACTATAAGCAAACTTAATGTTAGCTAATGAAAACAAATGAACCTATCTAGATTGATAGGAATGAGAATTTGCTAAATTTCACAGAAGAAAGTTCTCCTGAACCAACTCTATCACAAGAAAGACATGAAACATGATACTTTATTTGACTATTTTGGGTGTGAACTATTGCTAGTCTATGAAACCTTCATAAGCATCATTAAAAGACTCTAGAAGGAGAGGAAGAAATGATCAGTAGAAAACAAAGAGACACCAACCCCTTTATCTTTTGTAAACTGTAATGCACAAGAACATTTTCAAGGTTCCCCATCCAAGGGGAAAGATGTACTGGAGGAATAGAGAAACCTATGCATTTGCCCCACCTCCTACTTTATTGTATCTAATTTTGAAGAGCAAGAAATGCCCATTGAAACATATTGCATTAGCAGTGATGGTAGTTCGTAAACATGTAAAATTTTGAACAATGTATAGAAAGAATAGTTGTGTGATAATGTAAATGATGTACATTCTTTTGAATAAATAAAGAGATCTGGACTAGCACATTCTAAGTGAGCAACCAAATAGTAAGTTGCCTATGTTTTGAGGTTTTGTATTGGTACATTAACCATGATCTGGCATTACTATGGAAATTTCATGACATAATTTATCAAGACAGATTCTATATTTAATGTAAATGAACTACCTAAGTTTCTCTCCCATGTGTGGAAAACTGAAAAAAAAAATATTTTAATTTATTTATTTTTTATAATCTTTCATTTTGTAGTTATTTCATGGTGATGGGTAACTGTTAGCACATTTTCTTACTTTTTGGTTAATTGTATACACAAGTATTTATTTTTCAAAAACACAAAATTGATCTAAAGGAGGGAGCTATAGTTTCACAAGAAGAATGAGAGAGGAATCAGTTACCTATTCACTCAACATAGAGTTTATTTCAACAGGAGAAGAATTTTGACTTCAGTTTAAAAGAGCTGGCAGAAGCCACTGACAATTTTTATGAAAATGAGAAGCTTGGACAAGGTGGTTTTGGAACTGTATACAAGGTGAACTTCTATTCCCTGAAAGACATAGTGTTTCCATGGATTAGGAAATCTATTTAAACAAACATAGAGAAGTCTTTATTTTTTTTCATCTCTCAGGGAAGAACAAAAGATGGAAAGGAAATAGTAGTGAAAAAACTGTCTCCAAAGTCAACACAGAGTAATGAACAATCTATGAACGAAGTGAAACTTGTGGCCAATGTTTAGCATCAAAACCTTGTAAAAATGTTAGGATGTTGCACTGAGGGAGATGAAAGGTTGATTGTTTATGAGTATTTTCCCAACAAGATCCTTGAGATATTCCTCTTCGGTAAGTTACACTTGGTTTCATGATCATTCCCTTTCTCATCAAGATTTTTAGTATTCCAATGTTGTTTGAAAGGCATGATTGTCTAAGAATTGGGATTGTAGATTTAGAATTTAGTTTAGACCTTAAGATTGTCAAAAACATTATAAAATTATCCTTGGGATTGCCCGCGCGCTTCTTTATCTTCACAAAGATTTGCCGATGAAAATTATTCACAGAGATATTAAACCAAACAATATTTACCAGTAGGATTGGCCTCTATACAACAAGGTAATATGTCTATTAAGATTCTTGTTTTTAGCAATTTACTTGTATTATTACGGCGATGTCCGTTAGGAAACCCTAACTACATTACAAATCTAGCTAGGAAACCCTAATGTCGTGTCCTCTAGAGTTTTTAAGGAAACATACCAATATTAGGATGATGCACAATGCTCATGAAGCCCTTCTAGTATTCGGATGATGCACATTGCTCATGAAGCCATTCCTCTATTTGCATGATGCACAATGATCATGAAGCCCTTCCTCCCGCCCGCAATCTGACTAAGATAGAATGAAGTGAGTTTGATCACTTTTCCTTTTTTTTTTGTTTATATCCTGATGTGGTCAAAATTTCTACAATAAACTTAACTAAAGTCAAAATTTTGACCTTTTCAGGACATAAACAAAAAAAAAAGTGAACATCACAAGCCAAAATGGCCTTTGGTCAAAAATGAGGCCCAAATGTATTAGTGTTCTATTAGGAGATCTTTAGTGGTGTCCATTTCCACCAGAATCCAATAAAATATTGTGTGAATGAAATGTGTTGAGTTTGCATATATAATTACAAAGTTGCCAATTGTGCTTCCAATTGCTATAAGACATTATTTGGACCAACAATTATCAGTATTCTGATGGATTTTGAGGTGTAGTCATAAGGAGTCACTTATTTGGTTGTCATTGATGGAAACTAAGTCAGTACAGTCATGAAATACTACAGGTGAAGTAAAGACACCATGGGTAAGAAGGTAATGCAAAAAATTGGCTAAGTCCTGAAGATTGGTAGTCAGTGAGAACATCAGTTTGGTGGAAATCATGGTAGAAGTGGAATTATGAGGAGCGGTCACAGATACAATATTAACATGTTTAAATTTCAGTGTGGTTCCAACCAAAACTCATTTGATTGATCGGTAAAAGAGTTTTTGTTGTCACACACATTAAGACAGGTAGAACTCAAGATTTCTTGAGTAATAGTTGGTAAATCACAGATCGGTGAGAGGTATAGTATGTGCAATGATATTTAATGATATGATGACTGGAAATAGAGGTTAGGGATTTAATTTTTTGACAATTATGTGATCGATGCAATCATTTAAGATGGATTCGAGGTATTGCATTGGAGAAGTCAAAATGTGTTTGACTACTTTGGAGATACAACTTGCAGATCTTATCTTGATCTAACACAGTCGTGATAAAACATGTTATACATTGAGATTATCACTTTGGCACGTGGTACATTCACGAGAAAGTATTTGAAGATCATTTTTGATGTGTTTGATGTCGGTGCAAGTTGTGCATATATTGGGAACTACTCATATTGAAATGTAGTTGTTGTGGGTGATGCGTTTAGGGTTTTGTAATTTCAATCTAAGGTTGGGATCAGAAAGCTGAAAGACAGAGAGAAGAGATCAATTATAGAGTACAAAGAACATATTGGATCTGACAAACAATCAGTGCTACATCTAGATCACTCATTTTGTTGTTCCCTAATAGTTGCAGCAAGAAAAATCCCTTAACTAAGTAATGATGCTTAGTGATGGAGTGCCCTAGTACCTAACACATGTCACAAAATGCCTTCTTTGGACAGTGAGTTCTGGTATGGCCTTCCAACTTGCAGTCTGTGCACCAAATTTCCTTTATATCTTCTGTCTCCTCATTTTTAGCCCTCATTTCTTTCATCATTCTCACCATGTATTTTTATAGTACCTGTATAGTTTTGGATTCTCCCTCACTATCCCCACCCATGATATCATCATCACTAATCTTCTTCTTACCTATGGATGTCTTGTTTTCACTTTCAATATCCATCACATGGTTGTAGGTGTCAATGTACAAGGATAGTGGCACCACTATCATCTTCCTCCTTAGGGATGGAGTTAGTCCCTCAATGAACCATAAATTTTTAAAACCATCCGTTGGTTGTTTATCAAGTTTACCAATGAGTTCCTTTAGCCTATGATGGTAAGCTCGTACCATTTCATTTTTTCCCTATCGTGTATTATAAATTTTTTCCACTACTTCATCATCATCATGAAGCAATCTGAACTCCTCTTAGAATGTGTAGAAGTTGAGAAATCCAACTTCACAGCTTGCCAAGAACACTTGCATGCAAAATACTTGTTGCAAAGAATGAAGCTAACGACAGAAAAAGTAGAAACCCTTCTGTGCTCAAAAAGTGAGAGCTCAAAATGTATTTGAAGAGTATAAAAAAACAAATACAAGCATTCGACCTTAAAGGTGAATGAAACCCTAAAAAAAGGAAAAGGCTAACCTAAGAGAAAGCTTAAGTGAAAAATAGAGTACGACTAACTTAATAATTAATATCAACATGATATAATTAATAAGTGAGGAAAACTATGTACTCTAACACCCCCCCTTAAGCGAAGCTCAGGAGGTAAGCTAACCTAGCATAGCTATGAAAGAAAGAAATGGGTCCTGACAACAAGGCCTGATCAGGTACCTAATACAAGGGAATCTCTATGAACCAGAGATAAAGGAGAAAACCCAGTGGGAAAAACTCCTCTCCAAAAAGAGATATAAAAGCAAGCAAAAGACAAAGGATGACTTCAAGAGACTCTCTCAAAGCCATGAGTATAATGTGTGCTGCCAACCCCCCTGTGAGAGAGGTTCAAGGTTCGAGGCTCCAAAGCCCCCCCAGAATGAAAGAACCCCTGGATCAATGAACAAACCACCATGACTCCAATACAAAGGAGTGAAAGGAAGTGAGCACGGAAGAGGTGACCTCAAAAGAGGAGGTGTCACTGGAAGGCTGAGCTGATGCTCAAATGAGAAGACACGAGGATCCTGAAATGGAATCCCCAATGCAAGTGGTATGACAGGTGTGTTGACACTATTATGAGAGAGGAGATGAGTGTCCTCTGTGAAATCCTCAACAACTGCACCTGGTGGCTCGATGAATGGAGCTGGAGGGTCTAGCAGTGCTGAAGAAGAGTCCTGCTGAAGAGAAAGAACCTCAACAAGATGTGGTGGGGCAGTCACAGCAGTGGTCTCAGGAACAACACAAAGGTTCAAGTGACCTGACTACACCACATGATGCTCTCGCAGAAGAGGAGAGTTGTGCTCCGATAATGGAGATGGTGGACCAAAATGTGTGAAGGTGTAGAGATGGGTGGAATGATCAACTGTCCCTGTAGCAACAATGCCACCTATCACACTATTCCAAATGAAGACTGAATCTAGCGTGAACTCAACTGTCTTCCCTGATCCGCTGTGTGTAATCTGGTAAATCGAGAGAAGGTTTGCAGACAAAGATGGAACATACAATACATCATTAAATGTGCCATCCTGAATGCATATAGAACCTTTCCCACAGACTGGCATAACAGTGTTGTTCCCCATGAGAATGTGGGGAATAGGAGAAGCCTCAATAGAAGAGAAGATCTCCAGAGAAGATGTCATATGGTGAGAAGCACCTGAATCAAGTATCCAAGGGACCTGTGAAGGGGATGCAATGGAAGCCCGTAATGCATGACCCTGTCCAAAATCCTATCCAGATGTTGAAGATGAGGCAGAAGACAGAAAAGCAAACCCCTGTGAGGTGGAAGAGGATGGAGAGGAAATAGTGCTCTTCTGAAGGAGAGCTTGCAAATCTGCAATCTATTTCTCATAGCCATCAAATCTCTTTTGAAAACACTATGAATCATCATGGGGCCCCTTCTGACAATAGGAACAAGTGGGGTTCTGAGTCTTCTATTTCTCCTTCTTAAAAGAAGATGGTGGGCTAGTAGAGTGCTGAGAAGAGGAATCAGATATCTGCTTCGGCTTCGACTTCTGAGTATCCTGAGATGACTTGGCAAGCAATGCCTGTGACTGTGAACCTATAAGAGAATCCATCTGACTGAGCTTGGACTACTCACGAGTTAACCTGTCACAAAAGGTCTCAAAAGAGGGCATAACATGACGTGTACCCAGTGCATCCATAGTGGAGTAGAAGGTAGAAGTGAAAATCTGATAAGGGCCATGAAGTTTTGAGAGTATAAGAAAGATACACTCATCATCTAACTTTGTCTTTCCAGCAACTTGTAAAATAGATCGAAGAGATTTGAACTTCATCAGGAAGTCCTCAATGTTGGTGAATGATTTAGGTGCCAAGGAGGTGAACTCTGCATCTATCTGGAGAATCCTGAACTGATTCATGGTGCCAAACAATATGGAAAACTTGTCCCACATATCCCTGGGTGTGGTCAGACCATCCAGGTGGAACAACAACCCATCTAAAATATTCATGGCAATGAGGCCCATTGCCTCATCCATCCTATTTTTGTGCATAAGAGCCTCATAAGGCCTCTGTAGAACTGGCTGAACTACATCCAAGTAGGACCATAAACCTCGTGACATGAGGAGTCTGGTCATTTGTGGCTTCCATTTGTGGTAGTTATGTGGAGTCAGAATTACAATAGATGTGTCTGACATTGAGAGAATAAAACAGAAGCAGAAGGGTCTCTCTGAATTGAAAATGCAGAAAGAAATATGCACCCCCCCACAACTATCAAACTAACTCCCGTACACCACAAGATGAAGCAAAAAAACACAAAGAACAAGAGAAAAACCTAAGGTCCAGATGCAGAGAAGGAGGAAAACAAAGCCTCAAATTTTATACCAAAATAGGAGCTCAAATGGCAGAACCAGTGATCAAGACCAGCATCAACACTTCTGGCTCAGAAACACCTTTCCAGTGATATTTCATTTTTCAAAAACGGACACCATATGCTCAAGTTACGACCAAAAAACCAAGTGCCCCTCCAAAAGACAACTCACTGAGAAAACACAGACACTGGAAAAAAATTGATGTCCATATGACCGTCACCCGTCTGCGAGCAAAAATTTGACGCCCGTCAAAAGGTTCGCCAGAAAAAACTTATTGCTGGAAAAAATTGAATTTTCTGCCAGAATTTTTTTTTGGCCGCTAACGTCACTAATGACGTTAGCCTTGTGCAGGAGGTGGTGGGCCGGTGGTGTGGTGGCGGCCCCCGAGTGGCTCCCGGGCGGCTCCGCTGCGCAGTACCGCCGGTGGTGCTGCGGCGGCCAGTGGGCGGCACACTGGCGGTGGTGGCTGCGGGGTGGCATGTTGGTGGCACGCTCTGGCAGCCCCAAAAAATGTCGAAAAAATGCATTTTCTTAAATTTTTTTATTTTTTTCTCGAAAAACATGCCCGTACGGCCTAGGAGGTCAATTTTTTTCTCTGGGGTCACTATGACCAAAACCAGCAAAGTTTATAGGTATTTCGACTCTCCCAGGCCTTTTGAACGCAATGGTCAAGTCCATTTTTGCTCAAATAGCTCTAGAAAATGGTGCCTCCTTCAAAGTGAAAGAAAAACCCTAGAGAAGTTGTGGCTGTCGTCTTCGAATCGCAGCTTCAAAAACCTTCAAACCAGGCAGCGACAGGGTGGCTCTAATACCATGTAGAAGTTGAGAAGTCCAACTTCATAGCTTGCCAAGAACACCTACATGTAAAATACTTGTTGCAAAGAATGAAGCTAACGACAGAAAAAGTAGAAACCCTTCTGTGCTCAAAAAGTGAGAGCTCAAAATGTATTCAAAGAGTATAAAAAAACAAATACAAGCATTCGACCTTAAAGGTGAATGAAACCCTAAAAAAAGGAAAAGGCTAACCTAAGAGAAAGCTTAAGTGAAAAATAGAGTACGACTAACTTAATAATTAATATCAACATGATATAATTAATAAGTGAGGAAAGCTATGTACTCTAACAGAATGTTTGTTTTTAGTTCATCCCAAGTCGCCTCGCCCCTTGCTGGCAGGTCTGTATACTA
Source organism: Thuja plicata (assembly GCA_018584345.1). Lineage (NCBI taxonomy): Eukaryota > Viridiplantae > Streptophyta > Pinopsida > Cupressales > Cupressaceae > Thuja > Thuja plicata. The sequence continues at coordinate 712,210 of MU223827.1, read as the reverse complement.
ATAGATTGCAATCCCTCGTAGAGTGGCAGGAAAATCCTTCAACTAGTAGTCGTAGTCAACCTGGCCATTTGCTTCCCATATTGTTACACATGTTTTACAATGGCAGGTTAGATCCTCTGATTTGTCCCCACTAAACTTGGGTAGTTTCTGTTTCTCCTGGGGGTTATCCATTTTCTATGTACGATAGGAATCATGCACGTTATTAGACGTTAGTTGGTTGGTTCCTCCTCTGTGTCCTTATGTGTCTTCCACACCTCTAGCTATGCGCGAGTCTTCTACCCCTTCACCTTTGTCGTTCACATCTTGGTTGCCTCCTTCGTAATGGTACCAGTACTCTCTTCTCTCTAGAGTCTCTAGTTCTGTTCTCCCTACTATTGATCCCTCTGAGATAATGAGATTGTCGATGCCCCGCAAGGTACTCTCAAATAAATCTGCCACCTCCCCTTCGAGATTTCCCTCTTGGCTATTGTCCTCTTTAGAAATTATAGATGGTTTAGTTGGTACCGAGTCACAACCTTCCTAACTGTCAGTGTTAGATCCTTCGCGTGCCTAGGAATTGCTCAGGAGTGGTTGTTGTAGTCGTTGGTGTATCTCAGATTGTTCTTGGATACACAGAGACGTCTATATGGTAGTTTTAGTTTCCTTTTTTCCTTCTGTCTCCACCTTCATACATTGCCTTTTGTACTTTTTTGGTAGGTAAGACATTAATTGTTGGAGTTAACAATCTCAGAGTACTACCCAGAAGATCATACACAGGACCGCTCACTGTGAGTTTGGCATGTACCATACCAGTCGAGACCGCTCTATCCTGAGACTCCCGCTATACATACTCGTCAACCGACACATCTCATGCATGAACCAAGTTTTGTGTTAACTGGTCTTCTCTGGTTACTTCAGTATTGTCTTCTCTGTCACTATCAATTACCAAGACTTGTTGGTCAAAGGTACAACCCATTATGTCTCCATCTCGCCAATCCTACTTCCCTCGACTGCCAGGTATGAACTTTAGGCAATGACACCAAAATGTTAGATGCCTAATTGGAGATGGATTGTATAGCATAAATATTCAACAAGATTGCATAATACCCGAGATAAATAAAATACAATAACAACATGAATAACAAAGAATCACATTGCACCATAAATGACAGAATGATATATATTTCATAGCATAATAGTTCTCATATTAACACATATTCACTTGTTTTGGACTCCCTACAAATAGACATGACACAGTTGGTTAAGTATCCAATTGTCACCAACTAACGACACAACTGACACCCCTTCAAAACAATTTTTTAATCCATTAACTAACACAGAAGCTCCAAATCACCTCACAAAGACTTAGGAAAGTATGGAACATAACCCAACACACCATGATGAGACTCAGCAAGATGAAGATGAAAATAAAAAATGTAGGTGTCTGTGTGACACTCTCCCAATATTTGGAGACATCTGACCATAGTAGCATTTACTATGACTATAAGGACAATGTAGGGAATGATTTAGAAGAGCGACACCTTAACAGGGGTAAAACCGTGGCTCCTACCCTTGTGTTATATTTACCTTGCTCTGTTAAAACAAACTCTAATGAATATGAGTGGGATTCCTTCTCTAATTCCACAATAGATATTGAGAATGATTTCATTCATAAATATGCTCCCCATTTTGAGCTAGGAGAAAGCTCCAATACCGCTCAAAAAACAACCTCTCCTCAGCATGCAAATCAAGATTCTAAAGTGGATTTTGGAGATGATGATAGGACGCCCCTTCCTCCAAACATAAATTGTAACTTTAGAGACAGTAACACAGACACTCTTGCATGGCTCAAGTTCACTTCAAGAATTGAAGTTGTTCCCATAAGGACTTTTCTGGAATGAATGCCCGCTCGAGAGGAGAATAGAGATGCTAGCGCTTGGTCAATTGGGTCAAACTTCTCATTCTTTTCCCCGTGCTATGGGCAAATTTTATACCCGCTTTTGAGTTGGGCTACTAGCCTTTCTACTAATGTGTTTTTTATCTTTGTGTTTTCTAGTACCTTTACTATTGGTGTGTTGTTAATCTGTATTGATGCATTTGGGTTGTGGTTGCATAAGGATCATTGTTTTGATTTTAATTTTAATAAAAAAACAATATAGTGCTTAGGGGAAGCATTTTTCCACCAAGAGGCCTCCCAATTTGGTAGGTATTTAACATAAGGAAATTCTTGTGCAATGTGCCCAGTCTTATAAAATTATTTACACATTAAATTTAAAGCTTCATCAAGTCTAGAGGTTATGTCTAACTTTGACCATTACTAGTAGAAAACCTTGATCTTGATAACGCAGTGTTATCCTTGGAACCCATTTGATCTTTAACCCTTGTCCATCCTGAGCTTATTGAATGGAACCTAACCAAACATTTAAATCTAATTTCCTCACCAAATGAATACACCTTGGTTTTTTACCTTAACTCCATTGAACCCATCACCTCTTCCACCAGTGCAACGATTAAAAGTATGACGGAGGGGGACATCAAGTTTCTCAGCCTTAAAAATAAAAAGAAAAAGAAAAAGAAAAAGAGAAAGAGGTCTGGTGGTGAAAACCACTTCATGGAAGTGTCAAAACCCAAAATAGTAAAAACAAATAGTGTATCCAATGGTGAAAACCTCTCCAAGGTGCCATAGGATGGGAAACTTGATCTCCTACCTAATCATTTTCAAGAACGGTCTTCAGTATTGATAGAACCTACACAGTCGGTTCATCTGGGAACAAAAGAAGCACCTCGGTTGATATATTTGGCACAATATTTTTCTGAAGAAGAAAAAAAAGAATTCACTCAATTCTTCATGAGGAAGAAGATCAATTTTTCTTGGTCCTATTCAGACATGCCAGGGTTAGACACAGATTTGATTATGCATCACCTGTCGATTGCTCCCAGAGTCAAGCCAGTCAAACAAAAGCTTAGAAAAATGCATCCCCATGTGGCACTATTAGTCAAAACTGAATTAGAGAAATTTCTAAAAGTAGAATTCATTTGGGCCATAACATATGTCGATTGGATCTCCAACATTGTACATGTTTCTAAGAGTGACAAATCAATCCAGGTTTGCACAGATTTCATGGATTTAAATAAAGCTTGTCCCAAAGATGACTTCCCATTACCAAACATTTACATGATTATGGACCTCATGGCTGGTTATGAGATGTATTCCCTGATGGATAAGGGTAGCTCCTTAAGATCAAGAGAAAACTACTTTCACATGTGCTTGGAGCACTTTCTGTTGGAATGTCATGCCTTTCAGTCTCAAGAACATAGAGACAACATATCAAAGGGCCATTACCACTATATTTCATGATATGATGCATAATAATATGGAAGACTACATGGATGACACCTTGGCAAAGTAAAAAAAAAAAAGAGTTACTCACCTGGATGATCTAGAAAATATTCTTGACTAAATGGAACAATTGAAGCTCAGGCTAAATCCTAAAAAGTGTGCTTTTAGTGTGACATCTGGTAAGCTCATCAGATATATCATCTCAGCTAAAGGGATTGAGGTTGACACTAAAAAAGTAGCAACAATCATGGAAATGCAACCACCTCAAAACATTAGTCAAGTCAGGACTTTGCAAGGAAATCTACAGTCAATCTGACAGTTTATTTCACAACTCGTAGACAAAGCTCAATCTTTCACAAAGACATTGCATAAAGGAGTGACATTCAAATGGGATGAAGGGTGTGAAAAGAACTTCCAACAAATCAAAGAATATTTAAAAAAAATTCCCATGTTAATGGCTCCAATACCAAGAAAATGTCTTCTTCTATATATCTCAGCTATAGAAACATCACTGGGGCCTTGTTAGCACAACACAATGATATAGGAAGAGAAATGTAAATATACTACATAAACACAACAATGGTTCCATATGAGCACAACTACACCATCATTTGAAAAGGCTTGTCTAGATGTGGTATTCGCTTCTCAAAAGATCAAACACTACATGTTGACACGTTCTGTCAAATTGATTGCTAAGATTGATCCTCTAAAGTACTTGTTGAACAAAGCGACTCTCACTAGAAGATTGGCTAAATGGGTAATGATACTCAGTGAGTTCAACATTGAATATGTGGATAGAAAATCCATTAAGGGACAAGTTATTATCGATCATCTAGCAGATGCTCCTCTTCAAGATAATCAAACTCTGCTCATAGAATTTCTTGATGAAGCTATCCTGCACATCGCAAAACATGCATGGAAGATGTTCTTTGACGGGTCATTCACACAAAAAGGGTCTTGTTCTGGAATACTCTTCATTACACTACAAGGTTATAAGATTCCCAAAGCATATAAGATGACATTCCCTTGCACAAACAACATAATTGAGTACGAAGATTTGGTGAATGGATTGAAGATGACCATTGAGTGGAAAATTATAGAACTACATATCTACAACAATTCTCAACTAGTGGTCAACCAAGTCAATGATCAATACCAATACTAAGATGAAAATCTCATGCCATACAAAAGGATGATTGGTGATCTCAAGAAATACTTTTTGTTTATCACCTTTCAACAAGTGCCAAAAGCAGCAAACAGAGCCGCTGACACTATGACTACTCTACCTTAATGCTACAATTAGAAGAACATCAATTTTTCTATGAATTCCTAGTGGAAGAACTCCCCTTTCCTGCATATGAATCTCCTAAATCCAAAATAATGTGCTCAATCGTGGGCACTGAATCCTCCAGATATAACTAAATTTACTCTTATCTCCATAACCAAATTATCCATGATGACCTATCCAAAAATGAGAAGGGAAACCTCATAAGGAATTCCTCATGTTACTTGATTATGGATAATGACTTGTATAGAAGAGGTCTTGATGATACTCTCATTATGTGTCTAGATTGTGACGAGTCTGAACAAGCACTAAAGGAAGTGCGTGAAGGTATTTGTGATTCTCACTCGAATGGTCTCTTGTTAGATAATAAACTCCTGTGGGTAGGATACTACTAGCCCTCCCTAGAGAAACATGTTATTCAGTTTGCCAAAACTTGCAAGAAGTGCCAAACTCACGGTAACCTAATTCATGCTCATGTTCATGACTTGTTACCTTTCATCACCCACTCGCCATTCCGGCAATGGGCCTTTGATCTAATAGAAAAAATATATATCTCCTCATCTGGTGGACACAAGTTCATTATCACTGCTACAAAATATTTTACAAAGCGGGTCAAATAAGTTCCCCTCATTAAGGCAATTGGAAAACAAGTATCTATGTTCATCCTAAACTATATTATCTGTAGATACAAGATATCTTCCTCTATCATCACAGACAATGGAGGAAAATTCAAAAACAAGGATATGGATGAATTATGTGCTAAGTTCAAGATCACCCAACACTTTTCTTCTATCTACTATCCTCAAGGGAATGAACATGATGAAGCCTCTAACAATAATATATTGAAAATCTTGCATAGAACAGTGAGTAAGTCAGGGAAGGATTAACATCATCAACTCAATCCATCCTTATGAGCTTATAGAACTAGCATTCGCACACCCACAGGGGAAATTCCATTTTCCTTGGTATATGGTGCAGAAGTTGTACTGTCTGTTGAGGTAGAGATATCATCACTCTGAGTCTCCTTGCATGGACTCATAACTGATGAAGACTATCAGATTTCTAGAATCCAGGAGCTTGAGCTACTTGATGAAAGAATAAGAGAAGCATTTAACCACCTAAGGTTCTATAAAAAAACAATGTCCAGAGGTTACAATAAGAAAGTAAGACATCAATAATTTTAGGTTGGAGACCTTGTACTCAAAGAAAATCCAAAGAATCAACAATATCGTGAGCAAAAGGGAAAGTTTGACCCCAACTGGCTAGGTCCCTTTGTGATCATTGCACTGTTTGGCTCTGGGGCCTGTCAACTATCAACTCCAAAAGGGGAAACTTTTACTGACCCCATCAACACGCTCCACCTAAAGAAGTTCTATAGCTAGACATTCTAAGCAGTACCTGTACAAAGAAAATGATCCTGAAAAAATATCAAAAATAACAAAAAGCAGAAAAGTCAATTTTTTTTTGGAAAAAGTCCTGAAAAATTATCATCTTGGTGAAAACCTGGCAAACATGCACATTTATGGATCAACAAAAAAAATTTAAAAGAGAAAAGTACAAAAAAATTAAAAAAGTAAAAAGCACAAAAATTGAAAAAGAGAAAAAGTGCCTCGGTGAAAACCTAGTAAACAGGCGCCTTGGTAGCAAAAATATAAATTCTGTCAAGTGATGAAAACCTGGCAAACAAGTGTCACTTGTAATCAACACTCCATCTATCAATGTGTAGCTTGACTGTCTCACCTTGCGTTGTTCTGACCTTGTGCAGATAGTGAAGTTGGCATCTTAAGCTTGGAATCGATCAACCTCTTGAGTCTTAGGGTCTTTTTGGACTGTCTTTTGGTTCTCAAGTTAGCATACCTTGTTAGTTGTCCTACTAATTAGAGTTAGTTATCTTGGTCTTCTAGCCACTGGATAGTTTTCCACTGACATAATTGGTGCTTTTCAACACCTTAATCAACCAGTGTTTCTTAACACTACCTATTTGGACACATCTGTGTTTTTCAACACACGTTAGATAAAATGCTCAAAAAATTGGCTCAATAACAAATCAAAAGCACAATGATGTTTCTCAACGCCCACACAAACACCTCACACAAACTGAATGTTTGCTGAAAGATTTTCTTGAATGTTATCTGTTATCAATGATTTTCTATATTTTCTTTGATTTCTGCTTGTTGGTGTGGTTCCAATGATCCTTAATGTCAAGCAAGTAGGGTGTATGTGGTAAGAGCTTCCATATTTAGGTGGATAAGCCTCACATCCCTCAATACTAATTCCTTTCACACTAAGGTGATGTTGGAGCTATCTCCTTGCCTGTTATTCTGCCTGTTTACGTAAGAATGCACTCATGGTTATCCTGGTTCTGAATACCCCGATACTAGTGTATCCTTGTGATATCAACTGGAAATGATGTTCAAGTCATCCTGGTTCTTATACCTCAATGCTTACATTAGTTTCCTATATTTTATTCGATGAAGGTCATACACATATTCTTATGGTCACAGTGGCACTAGTAAGGATTATATTGAATCTGGTGTCCCAACCGCACGATGATGAAAATAAGGACTACCAGAGTCAGTGACTTGACTTGTGTCATAGGTTGCACTTCACTCCTAGGCTTGCATACTAGTATTATAATAGAAACACATATAAGAACAAGAGTGGAGCTATTCTTCTAATCATTGAATCCTTTGCCAAAGCGATCAACTACATTTTATCTCCTTAAGGTTATCTGCAAACAAACAGTCAGTATCAACAGAACAAGACAGTACCCATCGCAAAAAATAGAATATTAAGATACAACCACATCACATATGGGACTAAGATCATACTGAGATTCATGCTCATCCAAGATACACATAAAGAGATAAGAGGCATCCCCAATGCAAATGAATCATGTACAATCAAACAGATCTCAAAACTAGAATGGGATAAGAAATAAGAGGGGAGATAATTAGATCTTGCTCCTTACCTCACCGTCATCATGGGGGGAGGAAGAGGATCATCTACTCTAGGTGGAGGGCCTACTCCCTCAGATCTCACCAGGTACTGAGAATATGGTGGCATCCGTTGTGCCACAAGAACTGCAATGCTATAAGCTGCCACATAGTAGGTTGCCCTACTAGTACGATGAGTAATCTCCCTTTGAAGAGTGGCGCACTCAGCCATGAACCCCTGAGTCAATCCTTGGATCCTCTCATCACACTCAATGATAGTGTGATCTTGCTCTACCATATGTACCTAAGACACTGCTAGCTATGTCAACAAGCCTCATATCTGTCCCCTCAGTATTTGGATCACATCCTGCGAGGTTTGATCTCTCTGCCCACCCTCCTTATCTACCTATGTGTCCCTGCACTTGCAGACCTATCAAACTTCCTCATCAAGACCAAGATCTGGTTGTGCATCTCTCATCTCCTCATCTATAACGACCTCTGCAATAGGAATCTCAACACCAATAGAACCAAGGGTGCCTCCCTCATCACCCCGTCACAGCTGACCTGCTATTGGAGCTCTTTGCAGCACTCTGTTTGGACCTCTCCATACACCTACAACCCTCTAGGGTATATCTACCTCCTCTATCTGAGGTGCTCTCTCACCTGGATCCATGAATCTTGGAAATGGATGATGTGCAAAATAATCCATATATTGGGGTGTGACCCCTGCATCTGATATGTCCTCCAAGTAATCCCAAGATGGCTGATGTAACCCTGTAAGCTCCTATGTGCACAAGGTCAAAGATAATCTATAAGACCACCCTCGACGCTCCTCATCAATGAAACAAGCATAGGTTGTAAACTCCCGCGGTATGCTCTATGGATGGCCATACTATCCTAGTACTCGAGCAACTACAAAGCACTCAATGACAGTGGAAGTTCTCCCAAATAAAGGATGAGATACAAATGAATCTCTCCTCTGAGCCCTCTAGTCGGTCCAGGCCTTTGTCCCTCTGTAAGGTCTCCATATAACCAAGCTGAGATCATCAATCTGACATCTCTAATAGTTTGTCTTCCCCAAGTGGGGTTGTTTAAGGAAACCTGCATATCTATACACAAAATGTTGTCCACTCTATCGTGGATCCTTTGTCACCGGCCTGCATATCTAGAGATGCTCCCAAGCCCATACATGTAAAAAAATTACTTATGCATCCATACCCGAGCTAATTTATAGGTCACCTCATGAATCTCATAGTACATATGTGCTAATAGGCACTAACCCCAGCCTAACTTCTTTGTCCGGGTCACAATTCTCTCTAACACCCTGCCCCAGCTGCAAAGGAATCCTTTTTGGCTCCTGACCGCCATCATGAAGCAACCTATGAATCCTGCCATAACGCAAGCAAGTGGATAATCTGTTCCATATACTAGATCAACATGTCATCCCCATAAATGGCTTTGTCTAAAATGGTGTGATCCTAAAACACTTAGATAAGTGCTTGTGTGCCAAGCTGCGGAGCTACATCGTACTCTACACACTCTCCTACAAATGGAATCCAAATAATCTTGTATATGTCCTCAAGAGTGATGACCATCTCCCCGATCGGTAAGTGAAAGGTATTGTGCTCATTGTGGAATCACTCCACCAACGCTGTCAATAAGCCATGGCTCACCCGGATATCAGGCATCTGGGTCAACCATCCAAAGCCGTAGTCTCGCAAGTGACCTCTCTTATCATCTGACAGGTTCCTCACCAACCGAATGGTGGGAGGATATGTGGAATGAAACTAGATATCTGGTAACTGCGTCTGCAAGAAGACAAACAGTGAAAATGCATTGGTAAGAAAGTAAAAATAAGCTACATCCAACACACAACGATCCAACAAGCTGGCGAAAAGGAAATAAATCAGAAAAACATGTAATCAACAAAGGAATTGTTCAAAAAAGTGCTACTTCCTGCCATACGACAAAAGACAGTCTACCTTTATTGGCATCAAGACTCGTATGAGTCAGGATCAGGCCCTATACGACAAATTCTTCCCATACAACAAAATAGATAAGGTCATACGACACAATGGGTTTGGATGAATGTGCTCGTACGACATGTGGGTACCTACCATACAAAAAAACCTATGGTCTCTAACGAAAAAACCTATGATCTCAAACAACAAAAGAAATTTGCCTAGTTTGTCGTACAAGCCCTCTCATTGGCTCGTACGATGAATCGGGACCCTATGACCTAAAATAGTGAAAAACGTGAAAAAATCACCAAAAACATGAAAAATTGAATGCAAAGGTGAAGTTAATTAGTTACTTACCGAAGGCGGGTAATCCTGTGGCCGTTCGTGCCTCCACATGTGCTCAACCACTGGAATTGCCATTTTCGCTCAAAGAAGGCTTCTCAAATTTCAAACTTGGATGGTGAAAATAACCCCTCCAGACCTTATATAGGTTTTGACCTAATGTTTGAAATTGCTCCGATGAACGTGAAAATTGCACTCGTGGCTAATTGGACAACTCTGAATCCATTTTCAGGACCAAAATCGAAATCCAGTCACTTTTTGATAGTAAAAAATGCAGATTTACCTATTTTCTCAAATGCAGTTGGTCGCTGACGCTTTCCTCATAGGATTCCACTTTGAGATTAGTCCTAATTCATTATGTCAAGCATTCCCACTTCAATCTAAAAAATCAACTCTTGGTCAACTCTTAGTCAACCAGACCTCAAATCAGATTCGCACCTAATTCCCTCAATACTTTTTTGATCTATCAGACATGTGGCTCTCACCTCATTTCAATTTTGATCCCGAGGGGGAAGCACCATTACATCAACAATTTGATTCACATCAACAAGTCTCATCTAGGGGCATCAAGCCCTTACTTAAATCAAGATCAATCAAGTGATTTTCATCATTGTGCATCAAGTAATCTAAATCTCTAGGGGCATATCAGGTTCATTGCACCATATCAATTTGGTAAATACCTCTCAATCAGGTAATTGGCTTCATCAGGACCCATATCAAGTCAATTATCCCAAACAATCAATTGAATGGAAATCAATCTCATCGCACCACATCAGGTTGATTTGTCATTTAAACCAATCTGAAATTGGGAAATCTATTTAGGGATGGACATTCAATTTCATTGCTTCACATCAAGATGAATTCTCAAACTCTTATATCAGTCTTCGCTCAATCAAGCCCGGAGCTGATATCTTAAGATCTCTTCTATTAGTCTTCGCTCATTAAGCTCGAAGATGATATTTTAGGATCTCCCTATCAATCTTCGTTCAATCAAGTTCGGAGCTGATATATTCAAAAATTAATTGATCTTTGTTTAATCAAGTTCGTAATTGATTATGATCAATGGGATAGTTTCATCACTTCATATCAAGCTATTTCCTTATCTAATCAAACAATCAGACGTTCTTTGAATCAATGAGCTACTTGCACATCAATTCAAAGAGGGGAAAATGTAATCACCTAAATTTGGTCTAGCAAACCTATAGCCCCTATTTCTGATTAATTGGTCTTAATAAATCCTAAATTAAAGACATTAATAAGCTAGACCCTAAACCCTATTTACGAGAGCACTTACTCAAATTTGCTTACATAATTTTAATCCCAACTTGTTGAATCAAATCATCAATCCAAAAGCCTCAAAACAGTTAAATTGCATAAAATATTGGGATAAATCAAAAAGTCCTAAAGTCCCTTTTAAATCAAAAGGAACCCATGCACACATGTGTGAGCACATTGAAAATCAAATAAAACAATTAAAAGGGGAAAATACTAATTTTGTCTTATTCTCCACAAGGTTGGCCAATCAAATCACTTGGATGAAGCTCACATGGATTGAGGGAATTTGCATCTCCACTGTTGCTCATTTCCTTTTGTCTCTTAATCTCAACCGTCCATCTCTTGGAATTTCCTATAAAAGGGATAGCTCCCTTTGCTCAACATAACAAGAAGATTTTGAGAGTAGAGTTATAATGTTATTTTCATTCTAGGTTTTTATTGTGCACTCATAGCTCTTGATTTCATAGTAGTTTACTTGCATATGCATTTTTAGTTTCATTTCTTAGTTTAATGACATCCTAGTTTCATTTCATAGTTTATTGGTAGATGCATTTCTCATATTCTTGATAGTTTTCATTTCTATTTTAGCTTCATTCTTCATTTATTACTATGCATTTAGCTTCCTATATTATGCATTTCATCTTCAAAGTTTTTTGAGAGAAAAGCATGCAAGTATATGCATCTTTCTCATTCTTGCATTTGAATCTTCCATTTTGGAGTAGTCAAGTCACTGATTCTCCATGTCCAATCTGATGGGCACTCATGAGAACCACACTCGCTTCAACTAGGAAGCAATAAGTCAATTTCAAGGGTATTGATGCAATGTTTGATTCTTGTTTTGATGCTAACCCCTCTTGATGTAATGGTTTATTGAAGTGTTTGGTTGTAGATTTGATGACATGTTTTACCACACACAACAATCACCTTATAATTCAAATCACCCAATTCACTTTCTAACTTAAATTTTTCAACAAAAATATTTTTGAATTCCTCCCTATTCCAAGTTTTAAGTTGCTCCTTCAGGAATTGCAATTTCTTGAAGAAGATGAAAGCCTTATTACTTGATCTTGTTGGCTCCATCTTGCACCACCTAGCTATCTTGTCCATTAAATTATCAGCACGAAGCCACATAGCCTCAAACTTAAAGGGTGATCTTTTAGGAGTAGAGTCCTCCTGAATCCTAAAAGAGATAGGGAAGTGATCCAAAACTGTCAAGGGTAAGATCTCAACATTAAAAATCCACTTCATCCTTTCCCACTGTCCAGCAAGTAAGAACGTATCTAATTTTTCTGCAATATTAAGGAAACTACTTCTCTGATTGGTCCAGGTAAAGTCCCCATTATAGAGTTCCACATCTAATAAGCCATTCACAATCATAAAATCAACAAAGTCCCTTTGACTCTGCCCAACCCAACCTAAACCCCCTTTCTTCTCCATAGGGCTTAGAATGGAATTGAAGTCTCCTCCAAGAAGAAAGAGCTCCTAAGCCTGGTTACCCATAATAGTTGAAATATCCTACCATAAATCCTTTTTAAAAATAGGGCAATTAGGCCATAAATATTACTAGCATAAAATTTAGAAAGTAGTTGCTTAGAACACACCTCCATCCATTGCCACTTTCTAGCCTGATCCAAAACTCTCAAATCCCCTGTGTTATCATTCCATAACACTCCTAGATCCCCTAAAGCACCTTATGCTTCAACAAGGATCCCCTTCCATCTAGAAAAACATTTATTAAACCACTTTATATCATTCACCTTAATCTTAGTCTCTTGAAAGAAAACAATATCTGACCTCACTTGATCAAGACACTCTTGATCAAGTGAATCTTGTCAAGGGCATTATAGCCCTTGACATTCCACTAAAGGACCTTCATTGCTGCTAGGAAAAGGCATAGCCTTTTCCCGAGCTCAACAATTTCCAGTTTCATTTTAGTTGTTTTAGGCCCTTTCTTCTTTTTTCCCTATCTTTGGTTTAGATAGACATGAGGGGATTTGTTCAACTATTCTTGGTTCCATAATCCATGGTGTTTCAAACAGGCCCAAATCATCAATATTCACATCCTCTTCTTGAGACTCATAGTTTGAATTAGTAGCCACTAAATCACCTCCACTGTCCACAACAACATCAAATGAACTATCTAAATTCCTAATAGGAGAAATTTTGATGTCTTTAAACAAGGGTTCCTCCCCATTCCTAGCCCTCTCAATGTCCAAAGAAAGTGTCTCATCAAGATAAAATTGATTGTCTAAATCCTCCATTGGCTTTCTGCTTCTATCTAACCAAGGTGAAATGTTAAATCCCTTTACAACCAGATCCCCCTCTTGAAAGGTGTCAGGGACTAGAACTCCTGGAGATTTGTCCATACCCTTGATTTCATTTATTGCCTGCTCTTCAGGACTAAGATGACCAATAAAACCATCATTAGCATTATTTGTGTCATCACCCAAAGGATGTTCAACGCTAGAACTAACATCATTATCCAAAGTGTCATCATCTTTTCCAATATTACCTTGATCTACTAAGAATAGAGTCTCTCGTACTACTTGGATCGAGCTACTATCTTCAGAGAATTTATTGCCTTAATCTAAGCCATAGGAAAAAATCATATTAATGGCCTCTTTTCAACCCTCTGCCCAATCCTCCATTGCAACTTGGGGATCAAAAGGAGGTTCCTTGGTTAGAAGAGAATCTAGAATCATGAAATCCATACTGATCTTACTCTGGTCATCCTCGGTGCTCCCAATAATTACATCATTAAGCATGACAACATCTAGACCTTTACCTTTATCCAAGTTCTCCACCCTTAGATTTGTGTTCTGGCCACACCCGTCCTCGCTCTTATCAGCTACAAGGGGTTGTCTCCATTCCCCTTTCTTAGAGCCTAAAACTATAAATTTCAGGAGCTTATAACATTCCTGTCTCCACACCAAAACCCTCGGACACAGTGAAAAATTAGATTGGTACACTATTTCCTCAGATTTGAAAAAGGTCCCCAGTCTGTCACCTATCAGTTTGAGAGTTTCTTCTCCCCAATATTCCTAAGGGAGATTATGAAGTTTAAACCATATAGGTATCTCCCTTACTTTCTCCTTTAAAGGGTCAAAATTAGGGGACTAGTCCTTAATATATAAACTCTGCCCATTAATAAGATATGATCCATGATTGAGGATCCAATCCTTATCCTATTTTGAGGAACACGTGACCAAATAAAAACCATTGGCCATATTTTTGATAGAACAAAAACACCACCATTGATCCTCACACCATTTTTTTACTAAACTTAGGGAAGGCCATGGGCCCATCCATTTCATCACAGAAGTGTTATCTATAAAAAAGGCAATAGATTCCATCCATTGCTTATTATTCACAAGCACTGAACAAGCATTAACATGCTTCATATTATCACTTACCCATAGAGAGTCACTGGCTAACACCAGAGGGGTTTTAGGGCATCAATTTTTTTTAGCAATATGTTGAAATTTGAAGCCATTCTAGATCAGAAAAGGACCACTATGAGACTGAGAATTCCCTTTCTCCCAATCCCTGCCATTCCCTTTATATGTTGTGACCTCATTCGAAGCCATGCCCTGCGTTGAAACATTCCCACCTCTACGTTGCTATTGAAACATTTGATGCCTTGGTTGGGTTCTTTGATTGAGAGGCCACCCCCACCTAGATCGTCCCCATAGTCCAAACCTTGATGTTTTTGAAAATCTTCCCGTCCCGCCTGTTGACGCTGCTCCATTTTTTTTAAAGACTACAATGTGTTTAGAATTAAAAATTAAGCTAGGGATGTACTCCCAAGGCATAATGCAAATGCCCCACTCCACATCCATGGGTAAATCAAGATACAAGATCTTGGGGGCCTCTCAATTGTTGACACAGTAGAGATTAATCTTGCGAGGTTTGAACCTTGGTTGTAGGCACTACAGGCAAGAAGCCCCATCATTTCACAAAGGGTTGCCCCCAAAATTAAGCTAGGGATGTACTCCCTAGGCAGAATGTAAATGCCCCACTCTACATCCCGTGAGTAAATCAACATACAAGACCTTGGGGGCTTCTCAATTGTTGACACAATAGAGAGTAATCCTGTGAGGTTTTAACCTTGGTTGTAGGCACTGCAGGAAAAAAGCCCCACCGTTTCACTAAAGGGTTGCCCCCCGTTGACATTTAGTTATTTATCAACAATAATTTAATTAATTAATTATTTTTTTGAACAATAATTTTATATTATTTTTGCTAATAGTAAAAGATAAGTACATTACATTTTTTCTAGTATATTAAAACCAAAATGTCTCTGAAATCGTAAACCACCTATCATCAACCCAAAATACTACCTTTAATGCAGTTTTTTCAAACTCCTAAACCACCCCTATCATGTTCATCAACCCATTCAACCATTCAAAAACCTGACATTATAGATTAACCCCGACCTAGCTGTACATTCCTTGTTTCAAATTTCAAAAATACTATCCTAATTTTACTACATTTTTGTTTCCCTTAAACAAGGTTTCTAGTGTCTATAAAAAAAGATAAAAAAGCACACCATATTATTCATCCTTATGCCTTACTACCATTACTTGGGACCACATCAATCTGCCTTCCTCTCGCTTGCTTGGTTCTCCTCGTGCGTCCTCACCTCAACACCTATTGTTGGGCAACTACATTATGGCCTTGAAGCCTATTCTTGTCATCCGCTCAGAGTACCCTCTTCAAATTGTCCCATGCCATCCAAATTTTACCCTAGTATTCATATTTGTTCAACTTGCTTGGCCAACACACAAAGGGTACGATACCAAACAATGCCGCTTCCTCAGGGTCTTCGATTCCCTCTGAAATGTCAAAACCCATGTACCAGGTTCTGCCCATTCAAAAATGGTTTCCATACCTAGTAGCATATCCTTCACCAATTTCCTCATCACCCACTTAAAGATTTCTACATCCTCGACCAATTCTAGACCCCATGCCAACACCATACTAATAATATCCATGTTTAGCAATATATGTGCCTAGCCATGATGAATTCTTCTCCCAAAACCTCCATCACTGCCTTCACCACCTTTTTGGTTTTACATTGCAATATGTGCCTCAACCTCCTACTCTTCACCTCTCCAAAAAATGCCTTTTGTTGCCATGACATTACAAGAGATAAATTAGCCTCCATTAGTTTTTTCATTTCTCAAAGACAAACACTAGTCGAAATCATATTTACTGCCCTATGCAAACATTCCAAATTTAAAGCTCTTCATACACTTCACCATCCCAATGCACACCTTGCTAGGCCATTCAATAAAGACAACATTCATTCCTCTCATTAAAACATCATTGACTGCACATTACCTCATCATTACCAAATGTCATTTGAAGATTTTGAAAATCTCCATGCATCGAACTTCCCCAATTGCCAACCTCAATGCCCATTTTGACAGCGTGTTTGCCACCTCACTTCCCAAACATTTAATGCATGTAATTTTAAATTTATAAAAAAAGATTAATTTCTTTTGAATGATATGGATGTATTTTTGCAGATGCCATGCTTGCGCTATTCCCGCTATAAGCGACTCCACAATTATTAGGGAATCACCTTCCAAATGTAAATTTATGATCCCCATTTTTGCCAATGCTTCTGCCACATTATTCGTCTAGCTTCTAATCTCAAAATACTACATCTGCTATCCCTAGCCACACACCCTATTCCACTAGGTCATGGATTGCCTTTCGAGTCCCCATCAAAGTTAATTTTAATCCACCCTTCCTCCGATTGTTTCCATCTGATCACTTCTATCTGCTTCAATGTTGGACCAATAATTTAATTATTTATTAATTATTCTTTACTTTACTAAATTATTATTTTATTTAAATTTTAATATATTTAGACTTTTCATTTAATCCATTCTATTATTATTATTATTATTATTATTATTATTATTTTAAATTTAGACATAAGTTTGAAATTTATTTTAATATTCAATGTCTTTTTATAAAAATTCAAATAATTAAAAGTTATTGGAATTAGTTTAATTTTTGAATTTTTATTTCAATCTGTGTAAGAAAATCTCTCCCTCACTCTCTCTAAAATTCTATCCCCATTGCAAACACACCATAAACTTGTTGATAATGGACACTAATAACATTCCTAATTCAGAGGTTTTCTTTTGATAATATATAATATTTCTTATTCAAGGTTTTCTTCAATTGTGTTTAGTTAAGTGCACGCAGTGCCCATTTAAATCTATCACTTTTCTATTGAGACCTTTATTGTAAAAACACAAACATTTGTTAAATGACCTACCACTTACATCATATTCTACACAGATTTATGCAAAAAAGTATACTAAATTTTTTCCTAATACCTCTTGGGTGTACCCATTGCACACCAAGGTGCAATTGGTAGTATTATATTATACGAGAGAGATAAAGAAGACAACCCATGGAATGTAAATGATACTTCAATTATTGAAGTATAGCTAAAGAAACTGTCAAAGAAACAAAAAAAAATGGTTTCAGTTTGTAAGAAATAATTCCATGATTATAATATAAATATATAATATATATAAATATAATAGAATTAATAGTGATTTAATGTTAAGAATTATGATTAGGGTTAATAGATTGTATGACACACATTAATTGAATATTAAGTTTTATCTAAAATCCCACATTGCTTAACTCCTAGCTAGGGGAGAGGACCCGGTACTTGAACACACGTTCCAATGGTTGTGATATGAGTTGTCAACTTAATACTCACAATTGTTGATTTAATATCCAATATTTTTGACAACATTGTACCAATAGTTGTGACTTTAAAGTTGTTTTTGCTATAACGACTACCCATAATTGAATGAAATGTGTCCCTTATTCTAAAAAGCAATCAATTGTATGATGCCACATTAGCTGCACAAGTATGGGGGTCCCTAATGCATTACGATTGATCTCACTTTTTTTTGGGCTGTTTCGGACACCTTGGCAAAAAGCATGCTAAGTGGCATCATATTTGATGATGTGACCCTCAAACCTTAGTTATAAGTAGGAGACTTGCCAAATAAGCTACTCTAAAAAAATGGGAGTGAAAAGCGCAAAATTAGAGTGCTCAACTAGTAAAACCTTTTCCCTATCTAGCGAATTAAACCACCTTCCCTTCCCTTAATAAGACATGCATTTAATTGCTATTTAGACATTTCTCATTCCTTATGGGCCCGTTTGGTTGAGGGGTGGAATTGGAATTGAATGGGAATTGGCATTTCCGAATTCCCAAAATGTTCAATTCCCTGTTTGGTTCCAAAATTAAAAATTGGAATAGGGTTATGCGAATTCTAATTTTGGGCCTTTTTGAGCATTCCACAATTCCCCCTCAGGACCTGGAATTGGAATTGGAATTGAGAGTATTATTTTGTGAAAGAAAATTCATTCCCATTTTTGTGTTAATATTATATTGCTATCATAATGTATATATAAATCTGTGTATATATACACGTGTATATATGTGTGTATATACACATGTGTATATATATGTGTGTGTATATATACATGTATGTATATATACAAATGAGTGTATATACACACATGTACATATATAATATAGATACATGTATGTATATATACACGTGTATATGTGTGTATATATACACACGTGTGTGAATATACATGTGTATGTATATACATGTGTGTGTATATACATACATGTATTTATATAATATATATGCATGTATGTATATATACACACATGTGTATATACATACTCATATCTATATACACATGTGTGTATATGTGTGTATGTGTATATATGTGTGTATGTGTATATATATACACATATGTGTATATGTGTATATATACACATGTATGTATGTGTATACATGTGTATATACACACATGTATGTGCATATGTGTGTGTACATGTGTATATATACATTGTGTATATACACACATGTATGTGCATATGTGTGTGTACATGTGTATATATACATTGTGTATACACACACACATGTGTGTGTGTATACACACATATGTGTATATATACACATGTGTGTGCGTGTATATATACACACATGTGCATATATGTGTGTGTATATACACATGTGTGTGTATACACATGTGTGTATATATGTGTATGTGTGTATATGTGTGTGTATATATGTGTATGTGTACAAAAACAAAATTCCAATTCCA
>MU223827.1:669775-692621 GCA_018584345.1 Thuja plicata | reverse complement strand
CAATGCACTCCAAGGTTTGCATGATTAAATTTTTTTATATATCTTGTCAGGTCCGGAGCACTGCGTCGATTTAACTGTTGGAATGTGGATTTACAAATCCATCTTCCAGGTCAACCAAACAGTCCCATAAAATGAAAACCAGGGTTTGCATAACCAGGCTATGGATAACCATGATTTGTTTCATTTTCCAATTCCCCAACCAAACGGGCCCTTTGAGAATAGCACAAACCTAGAATGGATTCAATTCTAGAATTGGCAATTCCAGCATGCACAAATTCCGCCAACCAAACGGGCCCTACATTCCTATCCTCAAAAAAACATGAGAAAGAAAAGACAAAACTACTAAAAACCCAAATTATATTGGGGTTTTTTGTTCGCTGATTCTGGTTTACACATATATCAGATTTCCTCATTTCAAAGCCCACAAGAGAATTTTGGAAGCCATTCTTGCTGCATTTTCTCGATTTTTACATAATGGAGGCCCTGCAGTCGCCGCCATTAATGGAAGCTCTAAAAGGCGATTCAGCCCATTAGCTTTGTGCCCTCAATCTCACAGCAGTTTAAGGCAGATTCCGTGGCAAAATCGTACGTGAACGACGTGATAGCACTGGTGATCGGAAGCTTCATGGATTCGGATAAGAACACTTCAACCATCTGATACCATGTTATATATCGTTCTGAAACAGATTGCCGCCGTAGAATGCAATATACACGAAGAACCAAGTGGATGCCGTGCATAGCAATTCTAGCCCGTGCCGCTTCACAAAAGCTATCGAAAACAATCCAAACTGTGGGCGCCGACTTTGCGTGCTTAGAACATCTGATACATCTTCATCAATAGCCAGATTTAGAACTCTCGACATATCAATTGCCGCTTGCTTGGCGTTTCTGGCAACCAAAGTAGTATAGCGGGCGGTTTTCTGCATTTTCATCCGCCGGTAATATGTAAAGCCGGCGGGAACGGCTCTTTTTGCTTCAACGGTCGAGATTTTCATTGTGCCCGAGATTTAACGCCGTGTTTTTATAGACACGGAAAACTGAGGCCTATAATGTGATTGTAAGAAACGTCTATCGACGTTAATAAACAATTGGAGTAATGGGAGATGAGGGAGGAGGAGGAGCTCGCAGAGTGCAGTGCAGGCTGTGGTGGCCAAACCATTTATTGGCGGCAGAGGGTTCTCCACAGACCATGCTCTTGTTGGGGTGGGTAATCCCTGGATTCCGCAACTCCATTGATATTGTGGTGGCAACATCCGTGTCATTGGAAGAAGCCGATTCACATCCCACCAATACCCATCTGCAGGTATGCTATTCTTGCCTTAAATGGACTATGTGAATTATATACGTCGTATATATACCCAAAGGGTTTTATGTGCAGTTTGCGTTTGTATTTGGGTTTTAGGTCATGCCCATTTTATCAGAGTCGAGTTCCTCTTAAATGTGCTGTATGAAATGCCCGTCACTTTGTGTGGTATATAAAATGTGTATATACCGAAAAGGGCATATGTACACTTTCATATGCTTATTCGAGTCTTCAGCTTATACCGTTTTTCTTGAATGGGCTGCATTTCAAGTCGGTATTTATATCTTTGTTCAAAATTTCCTTGTTTGAGGATTTTCCCTTCTATCCCTTCGAAATTTGCAAACAAGAATTCTTATCTCCAATGACACGTTTGCATGATTTTGTGAGAAGGTTGGAAATGATACCCAAGCTGGTCGGATTTTCAGATAGGAGCTGGAAACGAGCAAAAAAAAATCTTGTCTAAGGCAATGCAAATGTGAAGTGCTTTATTTGATTTCCAATTGATTTTGCAAGAATCATTCCCATTTCATCTAGGATTCTCAAACACTTTCCACCTTCAAGTTCCTCTTCATTCTAGCCCACTTTACTTACAACCTTAAGCTTTTTTTTATCACTTTCCCATCTTGACATACTCCTCATTCTAAGGGTAGAAACCCCAAAATGGTTGCCAAACTTGAACTAATCTAAAGCAAAATGCTAACCATCTAGCAAAAAGTGGGGGTCCCCATTGTGCAATGGGGTGTGTGTGCTTACAACACAACAATTAATCCAAGGAAAAGGACAACCAATCGGCTGTTAATCATTTTGAATTTGATTTGTGTTGGTGACATTAAATTCTTTTTGAAGAATAGGCTGTGCCTTAAACCATACATTCAATCAAACATGGATTTCTTTTAGGTCTCCACTCCCAAAGAAGCCTATATAAGCACTTGCAAATTGTAATGCCCCTTTGCAGAGTTTTAGTAAATTAACAGATTTGCAATACAAACAACAACATCCATTGAATCACATTACGCAATTTCACAAAACTATATCAGCAATAGCAGTTAATAACATAGTTCTACGGAGTTTCTTGACAGGGGACGTGAGGACGTAGGGACGGGGAGACCAAGGGCTTAAATTTTGGGACGACAAGGAGATGGTGGGGAGGATGGTTGCGGAGCAATAGTGGGAGGGCGGCGCTGATATACAAATTGAGGTGAATTGAAATCTTCAAGGCAAAATTTGTAATATAACATCTCTACAAGTGCCCCATGAAAGACAAACTGGGTTTCACAAAGTTAAAGGTTGTGATCAATAAGTAATGGCATGTGCCATAGAGCAAGCGACCCGGTGGCGACTCGACAGAGTTGGCAGAGGTGGTGGTGCTGTTGGGGGATATTTCCCCCAAGTCCCCAAGTCTTGAAAATATCCCCATACAGGGGACGCGGGTCTTTTTGGAGGGGACACGTCCCCGTGGAATACTGGTTAGTAATTACAAGTAACACACATAAATTGCATAGCTTTGCCTTCAACGATGGTTTAGAGATGATCACTACAACAAACTTCACTAACTACAACAAACAACACTAATTGACAATTTAATATAGTTAACACAATGACTTAAAAAATTCCACAACACTTGTATTGATATTATTTTGATTTTCCACAACAATGGGACTGTTTGACAATGACTACAACAACACACCACAATAACAGCACATACAATGACTTGTTGAATTTTCCTGCAATGCCTTGAAGCTTTAATGCACTCCTTGACTGAGAATGCTCTCAAAGAACCAAAAGGTTTTTGTTCTTTGATTTCAGCAACCAATGTAGTTTTGTCCATTAATCACAGTCTCCTATGGGTTTCTGTCCGCTAAAAATTGAACTTAATGTGCGTAGAGATACAATTGCAAATTTAGTTTAATATGCTACCCTCATAAGATAAATTAGTTGGCTAAGGCCCAAATTCAAATGCCACATGCTACAGTATTTTGGGCTCATGGCCTTGAAATCCTCTTGCCATGCTATAGTTTGTCGCCATTCCACATGCTACTGCTGTCCCTCTTGTCTTGCTATTTGTTGGTCCTTTCACACCCTTTTTGGATGCATCGGCTTGCACCCATGATCATTTACACCCGATGGCTCTTTAGCTCTCCACTCCTGTGCTTCAGCTTGGGTTGGTCAACACCCCATAACCTCAAGCTGTGGTTCTTGCGAATGTGTTGAGCCTCACCCCCAACCCCCAGTGCCCAATCTTTACCAACACTTAAGCATGCGTCGAGCAACAGTTTTGATCCTTGAACCTTGACAATCCTCTAGCGTGCATTGAGCAATAGGTCCCAACCTCAACCCCGACAATTCCTTGAGTGAATGGCCCCTTATCCATTTAAAAAAAAAGGGAAATGACACAAATTTGGGTCCAAGGCCTAGCAAAAGACCAAGATAGGTTCCTAGGACAAAGTGTAAATTGCAAACAAAGAACACCAAGGGAGGAACTTCTTATAGTTGTAAGCAAGGAAAATGACCTCTAAAGCAAGCTTAGAAAAAGGATACTATGTTTGATGAGCAGAAGAAAAATCTGATATTGGCAAGTGGCACACAATTCATAATATTAAAAATCACTTAGCTGAAGCATGTAATGCTAGAAAGTACAACTAGATTCCACAATGTAATGTCCCTTTCTAGAACATTTCTGATATTTGCCCTAACACAATAATTCCAAATTAAGATGAGAATTTACATAATATTCAAATCAATAAGTCATGACATAATTCTGAAAATCAATCATAGCTTGAATTCTTTGGAATTGCTTTCCAATCTGCTAAATTAGAGATTTTTGTCCCTGACTCATCAGTGGCAAGATTAATGGTTTTTGTCCTAAACTTGCCAAGAGTATTTAAGGGTTTTCATCCTTAAAACTCTTAGTTTGCCTTGGAGGGGTTTTTCCCTTCAGATCTGCTACATCAGATGTTTTTGTCGCTAACTAAGCAGTGGCAAGACTAAGTGTTTTTGTTCTAACTTGCCAAGAGTATGTAAGGGTTTTCATCCTTAAATCTCTTGATGAACTTTGGAGGGGTGTTGTCCTCCTAATTTGCAAGTCACTTTCTCAAATTCAAAACTGATTGCTTCATTGATTGATTGCTGAATTGTTTGATTGCTTGATTCCAAGATGAATTGATGATTGATGATGATTTGATTGATTGTTTCATTTCTTGATCGCTTGATCACTTGTCTATGAATTGTTTTGCCCTTATATCTATTTCTTGTAGGAGTCACCACCCTTCACAAGTAATGAGTCATCAGCCTTCATTGCTGCCATTTTGACAATAATAATTTATTTCCAAATTATTGCTTGAATTAATTCTTTTATTCCCAATTTATTATTCCTCATTGATTATTCATTTATTCATTGCTTATTTCCTTCCTTCCTTTTATGCGTTTAATCCTTCAATAATCATATCTCTTTATTTGATGCCTTTTTTTTTTGGTTGGTAATAGGTATTTTATTGATATTTAAAATAAAGTTACATTGAAATTACATATCAGTCTTTTTCTACAAGACATATACTTGCTACACACCCCATATGAATTTTATATACTTCCTTTTACAAAATACCGTCATCCCTTTTCTACAAACCTTGCTTATCCACAACATAATAATCTTTGCTAATTAATTCTAAGGATAAACCCCTACCTCCTAATGAGTAATCATTTTAAAAACATTACAAAATTTATATCCCTATAATGCAAAAACCAGTATTCGGGCTGACTCCTTCATTCTTGATATTGTCATGCTGCTAGGGTTTTACGTTGGGTTGCCACAAAAATTGCAATGTTGAAACCATCTGTGGCTGCTTCCTTTGGCTAATCAACCGCTTGCATATTCAAAAAAAACTTGCCCCTTGCCTCGCCTTACACCTTTTCCTTTCTCACATCTTCTTTGCTCCGCGGATTGCGTTGTCTGCGCGGCACGTTCCACACCATGGCTTCGACCCTTTTAATTCCCCAGTTGATTATGCTTTTCCAGTTCATTTTTGACCTACTGCCAACCCTCGGTAGCATTCTTATACATCAACGATTTGTCCACATTTGCTCTTCACCTCAGAAACAGGATGAGCCCAAAATGACTTCCTTCTGCATCATCCTCAAAACATTCCGTTATATCCATTCCTACCTTGGGAATAGCCCATTCCAAAACGGAGTCCAACTCTCCAAGCACATCCCTTTCGAATAGGGCCTTTGTATTCTGCCTACTTCCTCCTTGCTCTCCCAAATTTCTAGTCCCCAGGCCACAAAGACTGAGATAACATCCAAATTTGTTTGGCGTTTTATCTGCCTTTCTTGAAATTGCATGCCGATGACTTTCATCACTCCGTCTATATCATTCCTTCTGACTTAATCTTTAGCAAACCTTTCACTCTGTCTCTACTCGCTGGACCTTTAAAGGATTTCATTTGTTTATCTGAATCTAGGCTGAACGATGCCTCCATTTTTCGTGACTGATTGAAAACCTTCCTTCCTGGCTAATTCGACTCCACAAACTGACCTATCTTTTTCTAATTTGGATGCTTGGCTACTGTTTTGCAATGGTTTTATAAGCGTTGCGGCTTTAATGCTTCCCAAGCACATTTTCCTTCATTCGTGTAAGCTTTCTTTTCCTCCGTCGCTTCCCACAACCTGACTATAAAGTCTGCAATTTAATCAATGCTTCGTCCTCGCTGGGATCGACTTGACATCATTAATATCTTTCACACCTGATGCGCCTCCGTCAGCAGTCCTTTCCATACTCTCCAACTAACTTTTCCATTGTCATGCAACTTTCCACCATCATTATGAATAATGGGACTCGATCATTCATATTTCAACACCTACTCATAGCACCATTGTAGACTTAGAATATTTCTTAGTTAAAACCTTTCCAATTTGGTGAAATCTTCATATTCAATCACGTCGGCCTTTTCAAATCATATAGCCCAATTTGCAAGTCTGTCTTCTTCTTTATTTCCTTCTCTCAATGTGTGACTGATTTTAAAGTTTCTAAATTTATTTAGATTACACCTCACTTCTCTTAAGATGCTATGTTTTTACCAAGTTTGCGAATGCCCTAGCTTAATTGCTTCCACAATCACTTTTGAATCACCTTCAATGTGAATTTTCACCACCCTCATCCGATTCCCTAATTGAACCGCCAACAAGGCTACCTGCGCCTCTGCCACATTGTTAGTCCCTTCTGCTATCCTTTTAGCTGTAATTGCCAAAACATCTCCTTCCCAATCTTTGGCAATAGCCCCAACCCCTGAGACCCCTGGATTCCGTTTTGAGGATCCATCAAAGTTTATCTTTATCCAACTTGGATCCGGGGGGATCCACTCTACTTTATCCCGACATGTTTTCACATTACTAGATTGGCCTCCATCATTCCTATATCTAATTTTGATCCCTGGCCATTGTCTATGGATTTGTCTATCCCATGATGAAAATACAGTGTTTGCATTCAATTTACTAACCGCTGAGCTCATTACTTCCTCTATTGCTGTGTTAATCGTGTTCATGATCCTTTCTTCAGATTCTGAAACATCCCGAAAGATTCTCTGATTACGTTCCTTCCATAATTGCCAAATAATCAATGATGGACAAACAATCCACAATTTGGATAATGTTGATTTCTGAAAGTGGACCTGCCAACCTTTGAATATTTCTGCTAAAGAATTTGGCATGGGGCCAATTAGGTTCAATTTTAATCTTACCATTTCCCAACATTTCTGAGCTACTACACATTGAACAAGAAGATGGTCCACATCTTCCCTCTCATGCTTGCATAAAGGGCACCAAGTTGGTCCCACAAAACCATACTTCTTTCTGCGTTCCCCTGTCAAAATCTTTCTCTGAATGACTATCCATGCAAAAGCTCCAGCTTTCTGTAGACAATCCTTATCCTAGCACAACTGATATGGCCATTCTTCATTTACCTCCTCATTAGCCAGCAGTTGATACCCCAGCTTGGCCGAGTAATTTCCACTCTTAGCCGCACACCAAATAATACTATCTTTTTCCTCAAATGAAGTCAAGGATCTTTCAGCAAATATACTTCTCAGTGAGTCACCAAGTTCCTCATTATGGCCTGCAGTAGCAACCTCTTTCCAACACCATTGCTGCCCCAACGGGCCTGTGCGTAACTCCATATAATCCCTGACCTTTTCACCCCACACATCTTTCATACTAATGATTAGACTCTGCAAATTGTCCCTCTCTGAGAGAGTCGACTTTCCATTCCAGGATTCATCCCAAAAGGAGGCATCTCGTCCATCCCCAATCTGCCAAGACAGGTGATCTAAAATAAAATTCCAAATAGCTGAACCTTTTGGGGGATCTCGGATTGTTAGAATACGTTTATCCTCCATCGAGTCTAGATATTTCACCTTAAGGATTCGCACCCACAACTAAGAGGGTTTTGAATAAATATCCCATACTAATTTTGCCCCAAAGGCCTTATTAATCAAATGCCATTTTTCAAGACTCGCTCCCCCATTCTTTCAAGATTTACAAATAGTATCCCAAGCCTCTAGTGGTATTTCTTCATCCTCTTGTCTACCATTCCAAGAGAACTTTCTCATTCACTGTTCAATGTACTTCAATACTTTGATTGGAATCTTTAAACAACTCATAGAATAAATAGGAATTGCAGAAATGACCGATTGTAACATAAGAATCCGCCTTGCATAAGTGAGCCACTTACCTTAACAAACTCTCCATCTTTTTCACACAGCTATCACTGAGATCTTTCCATAGATTAGCCTTGGATGCACCTTCAAATAACGGTATCCCCCGATATTTGTTGGGAAGCCTGCCTTCATTCCCAAAATTTGACAGACATGTTGTATAGCAGGAGAGGTATTAAAGAAGAAAATCTCAGATTTAGCCCAGTTAATGAATTGTCCAGACGCAATGCTATAAGCACCCAGAGTTGATTTAATAATCCTTGCTTCTCGCGCTGACGCCTCCCCCATAAGATAAGTGTCATCGACAAACTGTAAATGAGTTAACGGGTCCAAGCCCCTTGCAACCTTGATTCCCTTCTAGAAACCCGAACCACCTTCGTGATTGATTGTTCTGCCCAGGGCTTCCGCGAGGATAATGAAAAGAAATGGAGAGAGAGGATCACCTTGATGAATACCAGTGGTAGTTTCAAAGAAACCTTGAGGGCTACCATTAACAAGGATGGAGAAACGTGGGGAAGAAATGCAGCTAAACACCCAATCACACCAAAGCTTATCAAACCCAAAGTTCTTCAAAGTTCTATTAACATTATCATAGGCTTTCTTAATGTCCAATTTGATCATCATACTCGCCTCTTTACCCAACTTAATAGAGTGTATTGCTTCATGAACAACAATAATTCCTTCATAAATAGATCTTCCTGGTGCGAACCCACTATGTTCCTCTGAGATAATAGAAGATAACACAGATTCCAGTCTATTCGCTATAACTTTTGCTATCACTTTATAAACAGTGTTACATAGGGCAATTGGCCTAAAATCATCAAAGAATTCTTTCTTTCCTTTTTTTGGAATCAAGGATAAAAAGGTATTATTAAAGTCTTTGAAGATAAATCCACCTTTTTTGGATTCTTCCACCACCTCACATAAGTCTTTGCCAATTATGTGCCAAGCTTTTTGAAAGAAAAGACTTGGAAAACCATCAGGTCTTGACGCCTTGTCACTCCCCATACTGAAAAGAGCATTTTTAACTTCCTTCTTTGTTACAGTTTTCATCAGCATACAGTTTTGTTCCGTAGAGACAACTTGAGGAATAACCTCCAAAAATCTATGATCTTCACAATCTGTTCTATAATGTTCTTTGCAAATATTGAAGAGAAGTAGTTTACCGCTTCCCCATTAATCTGATCAAGTTCAGTCAGATTATTACCTTGGTTCTCCTTTATAGAGAAAATCTTATTCAAAGAACGTCTACCTTTGACAGAGTTATGGAAAATTTTTGTATTTCTATCTCCTTCTCGGAGCCATAATTCCCTAGGTTTGTCTCCAAAAAATTTCCTCCTGGTTTAACACCTCATAGTATTTCTTTTTCAACTCCACTTCCCGATTGGAAACATTATTATCCATTCCCCCTATAGCTATAATCTCATTTAGATCAGCTAAATCAGACTCCAAATTAAATTTTTCAACAAAGATGTTTTTAAAAACCTCTGTGTTCCACACTTTTAAATTCTCTTTCAAGAATTTTAACTTTTTGAAAAACAAAAAAGCATAGTTACCAAACTGTTGAGGGGTTGTTTTCCACCATAACGCTATGAGATCCATGAATCCATTGATACTTGGCCACATTTTTTCAAACCGAAAGGGGGCTCTTTCAGGAGCTGCATCTTCAAGCACCTTCAGACAAATAGGAAAGTGATCTGACCTTGTAATAGGCAATATTTCAGCTTGGCAAAGCCAATTTGTGTCTTCCCAAGCTCCTCCCAGGAGGAATCTATCCAATTTTTCAGCAATATTAGAGAAACCCTGTCTTCTATTTGTCCAAGTGAAGTCGCCATTTTTAAAACACACATCTTGTAATTCATTTTGAGTTACGAAATCAGAAAAGCCTTTTTGGCTTTGAGAGATCCAACCTTTCCCTCCCAATTTCTTAGTTGGGGAGAGAATTGCATTAAAATCTCCACCCAACATAAATAAGTTATCTTTAATTTAATTGACGTTGCAAGAAAGAGAAGCCCACACTTCCTGTTTCAGAGCCTGATTGCAAGGCCCATAAATGTTAAAAGCAAAGAACGTCACCTTGAGCTGAAAGGAGAATACTTTCACTAATTGCCAATAACTATCTTCATCCACTAAACTAACATTCATCACAACATCTTTCCAAAGAATACATAAACCTCCAGAGGCACCTTCTGCCTCCGAGAAGAGACCTCCCCACATTCTAAACTTTCTTATAAATTGCAACTTCCCTACGCCACTTAACTTTGTTTCTTGAAAAAGTACTAGATCAGGTTGGGCTTGATCAAGACATCGTTTGACCAAACGCCATTTGTCACGAAAGGAGCTTCATGGCTTCTAGGAAGAGGGATAGCCTCTTCCCCATCTCAATAGTTTTGCCTGGTCTGCTGCATTACCAATAATTGTGAGTTTCGCCTTTGCAGATTTGGGACCTCTCTTTTGCTTTTCTCTAATATTTGGCTTCTTAACCAATGACTGAGTTTGACTTATTGTCTTTTTCTCAAGGATATCCATCTGATCCTGCATTCCCAAGTCTTTATTTCCTACCTCTTCTTCTTGAGATTCAAATTTAGATTCGGTGTTCCAACCATTACCTTCATCATCCCGTAAATCCTCTATTGATTTTTCCAAGTTTCTTATAGGAGAAATTTGGATGTCTTTACAAAAATCGTGGATTTCACTGTCACCTACCACTTGGTCATACACACGATGTGCAGGTCTAAAGACACCTTCTGTTGTAAAATCTGACTTACAACTTCTATCCACAACCATTATTTTGTTATGTTTAGGAGTATTTAGAGCCTCATCCAGTGAATCGAGTGCAATAAGGGTCTGCCCATCTAAATTTTCTCCATTTTGAACCATTACTTCATCCGGACCTATTGCATTCTTTTGAGGAGAGAAAGGTGTCTCCTTCACTACTTGAGTGGAGACTTGACTATCAGTATCTACTGTTTGGGATGTAGAACCTAGTTCCGCTGTTCTCCTATGCTTTTCTGGGTCATCTTACAGACTATTTTCTTCCTGTGGTCTGCTCCAGTCCACTATTTTCCTATCCCAGATCATTTCTTCCTCAAAATGAATAGACCAAGGAGGGGAAAGAGTCTATCACTCTTCCATTGCTTTGATCCATTCCACATTTTTATTGACCTCCAGTCCTTTACCTTTCAAACGATCTTGCTCCCCTGCTACTTCACTGTCAGCCTTATCTACCTCAATCTTTAACCTCTATTCCCGTTTTGCTGAACCTAGGACGACATAGTCAAGAATCTGATAGCATATTTGTATTTTTACCAACACCTTTGAGAAGATGTAAAAGTCATTTTTATCCACAGCTTCTTCCGATAAATAGGATCCCAAACTATTGCCAATCATCTTTAGAGTCTCTTCATCTTTGTATTCCCATGGCAAATTTTTTAATTTCAACCATATAACTATCTCTTCAACTTTCTCTGCATTCGGGTTAAAATTAAGTTTCCAATCGTAGACATAAATACCTTTCCCTTCCAACATATACGGGCCCCCTTTCAAAATCCATTCCTTATCCAGTTTGGAAGGGCATAAGACTAAAATGAATTCATTTATTAGGGTTTTTATCTCCAAATGCTCCCCCCAATGTTTAGCTATCCACCTCTGCATTTTTGCGATTGATAGCCATGGGCCCATCCATTTCATAAAGAAAGCCGTCTCTTGTAACCTATTAACTGAATCATTCCATTGAGAGTTATTAATCAATAAAGAGGAAGCCCTTATAATCTCCACATTATCTACCTGTTTGCTGATATCTTGGTTTACCGCCATCTCCTTAGTGTTGGATGGAGCATTACCTTGCTCTTTAGGATGCCAAAATTTCTTTTCAATCTGCTTGAAGTTGAAAGACTTCGGTTGTTGGAGATGCTCACCGTGTATCCATGGAAAGGGTCCTCTATTCTCCTTGCTCCCACCATCCCTTTTTTCCATTGGGAACCTGGGACGATCCTGTCGAGGAGGGTTCCACCTTGCTCGTCCATGCTGCATAACCCTAGAGTCAAAACGATTGAGTTTACGCCTGTTAAAGGGCCAGTGTTCACATTCAAACGTTTCAGACCTGGAGACTTCATCGCTGCAACTACTCCTTATCCCATTTCTACTTATTGCATTCGCAGACCACCATTGTTGGGCTGCCTGCCACGGATGCTGCCCTAGCCGTTGCCGCCTGTCGTAGCCGTTGCCGCCTGTCGTAGCCGTTGCCGCTCTCCGTTTCCTAGAAAAAAATATTTTATTTGATGCCTTTTGACCTTTCATTTAACTAAAGTAAATATTAATTATATATATTTTGTTTTTTTTGTGTTTTGATATTTTAATTTATTATTAAATCCCATTTCAGAAAGGGGACATTACAAAAATGTACAAATCTTCCAACATATAATGTTTCAGGAAACCAAGATAAAATCTTTAATTGAAATCATATAACTCCCAATTTTATCAAAAATCAACTCTATTTTTGTTTTCTCATGACGCATTATAAAAAAACATTGGTAGAGTAAAAAAAATGATTCTTTAGATATGTCATAAATTTTTTTGTTCATGATGTTTTTGAGTTACATTTAAGAGCTAAAATAGGTTGTAGATAAACACTCTCGCTGACTTCCAATTCATATAAATTCACATTTAGTGCTCTACATATCTAGCCTCTAGGTATTTAGCATGAAAAATTTAACCAAATAAAAAGCTCATATTTGTTTGTAGGAGTTTTTTTCATTGAACTCTATTAAATTATAAATAAAATGTAAGATGTGCAGTTAAATATTACATACCTTCAAGTTTGTAGACATAGACTCACAAAACTCCAAGCACAGCCTTGGAAATTCAATCCTGAAATCCATACTGTAGTCATTGTGGTATTCGTCTGTTTGCCACTCGAAGGGTCTGTCACATAAAAAGAAGTGAAAAATTGACTTCACATCACTTAGTTTTTGTTTTTCAACATCACATTTTTCAGCAGGATTTTATGCCAAAATCGTGGTGAGATTTTAGTAAAAATCAGCTTCAAGTATCTAAATATTTTAAATGATTATTGCCTGTTTTCCATTTTCCTATGCAAGTACTTGTGAACTTGCACCTTTTTTAGACTATGGCACCAACATGTGGCTTTTGTAGCTCTGTTAGTAGTGTTGTCATCACTTGTAGAACATGTGTTGGTATAATGTAGTATGCACCACTGATTTATTTTTGGAAGTTTGCCAAGTAACTTAACAATAAACATCTATGTAATAGGTCATTGCTGTAATAATTGTTATGTCATTTGAATCTGTCAAGTGCTGATTTGATCAACTTTTAAATTGAAATGCCATTTGCAGGCATATAGTCATTTCATATCATTGGAATAGACCTAAACAAGTACATGAAATATCTCACATAAGCATCACAAACAGCTCGTTAAGGTCTGAACCACTAAGTAGAAAGAAACAGATCTGAAACTTGAATGAATACCTTCAACTATAACTTGAAATATCTGGCAATGGACTCCCAAACACTCCAAGGCTGAAACTCTAATAAACTGATGTGATTGTATTACCAATGCACCGAATATATGAAGTTTACAGACGCTATAAAAAGCGTTAACGAAAAAGCAAAATCGTCTAAATAAAGACAACGACTAAAAATAGAACTGATTAAGACAATTAAAAAATAGAGCTTAAATGACCATTAAACTGAGATTCTAAATAATGAACTAAAAATAGCAAGAACCCAAGATGCTAAAAATATTCTAATACTTTCCCTTAATGGTCATTCTATCAATTACCCACTGACATAACAAAATATGCTTATCAAAAAGCACAGTAGGCTGACTCCTCTTCAGAACGCTTTGCGATAGGAACATGCTGCTAAGACTCTCCTTGTTTGGTCGTCTGATAAGCGAACTGCTTTCTGCAGAACTTCTGGATATGACTGAGCCTCCCACAATAGTGACATGTGATTTTCTTCTTGGAACCTTCCTCAGATGTGTGCTGTCCTTTCTGCTGAGTGGACACGCCTTTGCCTTTATCTATGGCCGTCAATGCAGTAAATGCTTGTTCCGTACTGACCATGTCACTACTGCTAACAAACTGTTGTCTCCTCCTAGCTTGCTGCAACAATTTATTGCACAACTTATCAAATTTCATATCAACATAGTGGAGGTAATGTTGAGTGTCTCAATAAAGTGTTCATAGGAGTGGTAAACTTTTCAGTGTAATCACCACCATGTCCTCTTCCATCTTGCGACCAATGGCCTCCAGTTGATCGCGTATATCCTTGATCTTCATAAGATGCTCTTGTAGAGTCATCTTCTCATCCATCATAAGGGAAAACATGTTCTTTAGAAAGAACGCTCGACTCTTGTTAGACGTCTCATGAAGACCCTTCAAGTGATCCCAAATTTCTTTAGCTGTCTTGCCTGATGACACTCCTGAAAGCATCTCATTGGCGACTGATAATTTCAGTAGCATAACCCCCTCTTGGTTACGCTCATCAAACTTGTCTTGGTCGTTGCCCGCCGTTGTAGGACAAGTAGTGGTACCCAGAACGACTACATCTAAACACCAGTACTAAAAAAATGAAAGCATCCTTTGCTTCTAGGTATTATAGTTCTTGCCGTTGAAGCCCTGATTGCATTCCAACATGATGTTGGTCAAGGACACCATCCCTCCCTTTTTTCAACGAGGTCAACTTCTCTCAAAATTGACAGATCTGATTTTCTGTCAAAAACCAGTTAAAAACCTTCAGCGAACAGCTGGCACAAACTTTGAGGCACCGCTCGGAAAACAAAAACCCCTTACAGAAAACAAATCAATTTTTTTCCAAAATCATGTGAAAATCAGAAACCACAAATTTTGCTGAAAACCCAGAATTTTTTCTGCAAACCCTATGTTGCCAGAAAATTATCAGCAAAACCCAGAAAACGACAAAACTTCCGCATGGCAAAAAAAAAGACTTAACACAGGTAGAAAACCATGGTTTTGTTAAAACCCTAGGTAACGCGAAAAAATCACTTTGGTAGAAAATCATCCAGAAAATTGCTCCATTTTAACTTTCACATAACTCCTCCGCGCAAAATTCTCCAATGTATATTTTTTCATAAAAAATCTATTAAAATAATTCTGGAAATTATATCCATGGAGAAGTGCACAAATTTTTTTTATGCCTTGTCACCTGCTCTAATACCTTGAAACTCTAAAAAAACTGATATGATTGTATTACCAATACACCGAATATGTTTACAGACACTATAAAAAGTGTTAACTAAAAAGCAAAATCGTCTAAATAAAGACGACAACTAAAAATAGAACTGATTAAGACAATTCAAAAATATAGGCTAAATGACAATTAAACTGAGTTTCTAAATAATGAGCTAAAAATAGCAAAAACCAAAGATACTAAAAGTATTCTAATAAAGGCAACAACCATGTAATCAATAACATAAGATTTAAGTCTCCAACTGATTTGCCACCCCTAGATAAGTCTAAATAGGCCTGTGCAGGTCTGAAATTACAACAGAAGCACTAACAATTCTGAACTTAGCACACCAACAAAAAGGCTATGCATGAAACCCTCACCAATGCTGTCCCAAAGTATCAACAATGGAAAGTGGATCTGAACTTAATTGAAGCCCTCACAAATTCTAATGGAAAGTGGCCATCAAGCATAGCAGAATCGTTTGAAGCAATACCCATAAACATGGGACCAACCCACCAAGTAGGGCATCAAAAAAGGTGTATGTCCAGTTTAGAGAAGGGTTTGATCAGCAACATAACCCTACAAACTTAAATCAAACACATAAAAAAGCAATGCCATAAACACTGCGGAAAATTTGCCATAGATATAGCCATCAAAACCCAATGAAGTTTTCATTTTTTTGAAAACTTGAATCACCAAAACCTCTGGTGGGTCTCTGAGCACTAAAACTGGCAGATTGAAGAGGGTTTTTGTCTTCAACAACACCCAGAAGAAATTTTGCCGTTCATTCCAACAACATTCTGTTATGTGTGCAAACTCTGTACTAAGAAATGAGAGCCCAAACTCCAATTTATAGAGTTTGGAGGAAAATTAGGGCATTCAAATTTTAAATATTTTATTTCCCTAGCAAAAGCCCCCTTAACACCTTTCTAAAACAACTTTAGTCCCCACAACCCTGGCGTCCAACTTGGGGACATTCACTTTATGGAATATTTAACACTACAGAAAATTTACTGTAAATATGGGCCCAAACAACCATCAAATCCCCGTGAAGATTTAATCTTTTTGAAAGCCCAAATCGCCAAAACCTCTATGAAACTCAATTTATTTACTAAATGAAAATGCAAAATCCAGCTATGGTGGATCTCTCACCATTGAAACCAACAGGCTGTAGTGGGTTTTCGTCCTCAACAACACTCAGGAAAAATTCCTCTGTTGATTCCAACATCATTTTGTTGTGTGTGCAAACTCTGCATGATGAAATGAGAGTCCAATTTCTAATTTATAAAGTTTGGAGGGAAATTAGGGCATTCATATTTTAAATATTTTATTTTCCTCAAAAAGGTCCACATTACACCTTGCTAAAACAACTTTAGTCCCCACAAACTACACGTCAAATTGGGAGACATTGACTTTACAAAATATTTAACATTTAAGTTAATAATTTGCCACTTTAATTCTGAGTGTAAAAGTTTAAAAATATTTAATAATTCCAATCACCTTATGGGAACTCGCCAAAATACTGGAAATGGAGAACTGAACATGCCAGACCCCATTGAAGCTAGAAGATGATAACTGATGCTGACACAAGTATATACTATAACTAGTAGTGTTCTTTGAGAATTTAAGAGAAGAAACCCAAAAAATTCCAGGAAATTGGTGCCATGCAAGCACTTACTATAAACAGCAGCATTCTCCGACGACCAAAGAGAGCCAACCCAGGAAAACCCATAAAGGTCGGTGCCATGCAAGTATTTACTGTAAATACTAAATAGAAGTGCCAAAGAGAACCATGAAACCCTAGAAAAATCTGTGCCATGCAAACGGTTATTATAAATAGCAACTGCTGTTGAAATCCATTGAAATTGAGAATTGAGATCACCAAGAACATGGGAACCCTCCCAGCGCATCTGGAAACCTATGTAAACCTTGAAAACTGGCCAGTGCGCACAGAACAAGATATCGTAAAAATGAGGACACTATATATAACGACAAACTAAATCTGCTGCAATCCTAGTGCACACATTTGGTGATGTAAACATTAGTCTAACTCCTCCACAATCTTGTTGCACATATTTGGTGGCATTTGTCTTGACATACCTTCTTCTGTATAGATAGTTGTTGTGCAATTCCTAGATAATGGCAGCATAGAGGAATCTCATCATTGAAGCCTACGTTTATGGGAGTTACAAGTAGAATTGTAACTGTCCAACCACTCTTTCACCTTCCTCATGTATGATATAGTATACTAACATTCAGAAATAAGGGAGACAATCAACTTGAAGTTGAGCTTAGTAGAGAGAAGGATAGCCTGTGCATTTGATCTGAAAAGGATCAAGGTGAACTAAGGGTAAAAAATGATTTTTAATTTTTGAATTTGAAAATGGGCAAGCACTTGCCATTTCATGATAGATGAATTTGCTGATTGGCAAAAAAAGTGGAAATTGTCAATCTGAATCAATGAAGTGTAATTGTTAGGGCGAAAGGGAAAATGCTACAACAAATTTGACTTAGTAGAAGATAGTGAAAACTCCATGACACAAGTTGTAGTTAGAGAGTATGACCAAAGTTGACCGTCGATATTCATTTGCAATATAGGAGGCTTTGAATGCATACAATGACCATGGCATTACTAGAAGGGGGAGATTTAAAGTACGTTGAAGCTTCATGGTTGTCTTGGAGAAAAATCATTGATGAGCACTAAAACATAGTTCAAGTTCATGGTGAACCAGATAGAGGGTTGAAAACTTGAAACAACCATTGTAGTTGTAATTACTCCTTTTGTATTGATTTACAAGTAACACAATAGGAAGAATTTCTATTGGCATCTACCTAATTGGGTTTTCTCCTCCAAACTGGGGGTTTCCTAGGTGAAAATATTGTTGTTCCTTAGTGTTTTGCATTATTCAAATCAGTATACATTGTTTAGCTTCCAAAGGATTAATGCTCAACTCTAAGTTTAAGCAAATAATATTTAGGTGTTTTGTGGTCCACAAAGTATATTTTTGTAGGAAATTATAGATCAATTTGGTGTAAGAGCAGGCTAAACATGTGGGGAAGCAAGGGAAAGGTGAAGTCAAATGATTGGGATAAGTTCTCAAGGCAACGAGTCCAAAGAGTGGAACTGTTGTAATGAAGAAATAAGATGGGTGACATTAATGGAGGAGTTCTGTCCTAGAAAGTCGCATGGGATGAGTAATGAAGCACGAACAATGGTCTGGTTGCTTAAAAGAAAATGTATATACCTAGACAACAAGCTCAAATGACCCAAGAGCAATCATCCACAAATACTCGAATATGAACTCTAGTCAAGAATTTTGGCATTAGAGACAATGCAAAAGAAGAGAAGGGTGAACTCGAGTGTAGATGTAATCAAAGAAAACCAGAAGTAAAATCTGAAACAACTCCATAGTTGAGACCAAGTTTGACATCAAACTTTTTGAAGGTCAAGTTAATGTAGATATTTTAGATCCTTGAATCAAGCAATGGGAGGTGTTTTTGAAGGTCAAGTTAATGTAGATATTTTAGACCCTTGAATCAAGCAAAGGGAGGTGTCTTTCAGTGTCCTTGATGGGAGTGAATCTTGTACAGTTTCCTTTGCTTGCTTGGAAATGAATGGACACACTTTGGTCTGGTGGCATAGCTATCTTTTTTGTGAGAAGAAGAAGAAACTAACAATCTATGGTTGGGAGAAGAACTAGCAATCTATGGTTGGGAACTTGGGATGGTCTTGATGACATGATAAAGAAGAATTTGTATTGAGTTAGTGAGAAAGTGGTAGAAGTGTAAAAGCTAACTGAATTTTGTAGGCAAGATGTGCCGCTTAGCATCGGCTTGGAAGAAAAAGATATCCTTAACAAATATCTCATGTGTCTTGTGCTTTGGCATATCATACAAGGACAAAAATAAAGGCAAGGGAGAATCTTTTAAAAATAGACAAGAAGATAAAGAGCAACCCAAAGAAAATAAAGGCAAATCCATAAAACATGGAAAGGAAAGAAGACTAATGTTGCTGATTATCAATGTAAAGACAAAATATCATTGTTTTTACTGCAATACTAATGGATATGGTGAAAACAAGTGTTGGAGGTTGCACACAAAAAGTAAGCCCAAGGAAAACTCCAAGAAGTTGATGGCTAACATTTAGGAAGAGGTGGAAACAAGGGAAGGCTTGGACATTGATGAGAAATTGGGATGCATTGCTCAATTGAATGTCATGATTGAATAAGAAATTGAGGCAGCAAACTACCTATTCACTCAAACTCCAAGTGAAGGCAACAAGGATAAGAACATTTGCAGATCCAGCTCCTAGTGCAATTTGATTTCAGCTGAGATAGTGATCATCCTCAACCCTTTGTGTTTGGTCAAGAAAGATGTGGAGATTCAACTAAGAGGTGGCAAATTTTTGTTTTCTATTAATGCTCCATATATAGAAGTAGAGGTGGATATAATTTCATATGATGCGTTTGATGTTGTTCTTGGATCCCATACTTGTATATGAGAAGCTATATTCATGAGGAGAGCTTACAAGTACGAGTCAAGGATATGGAGTCAAAATCATCGTCAAGGAACACTAAAGCAAAGCAAGAATTACCATGGTAAGTTACAATGAAGTACTCAAGCTATAAGACAAGAGACCAAGCAAATTGAATACTTCAATTTTGGGTGTGAAGATTGTATTTCTCCTGGACGTGGAAGACCCTTTTCAGTGTCTTGGTCTGAGAACTACTAACTGTTAGTTTCTTGCTTGGTGTGGACAATAAGGAGGAGGATGATTTGCTGATTCTATTCCTTGTTGGAAGACAATCTATGAATCATTTGCTGCTGTATGTTTCAGATCCGTTTATGTAATTTCTGTTATTCATCTCAAGTTGATAATAATTTTCAGGTCAGATTTATATAACTTGCTTGTAAGATTTCAGCTGATGCAAATAAGAAATTGTTCTAGTTATTTCTGTTCACTCTAATGCATGTTCCTAAATGTCTGAGTCAAGCAAACTACTCGAACACATTTAAACAAATATCATAGTCTTTGCAGAAAACTGTTTGTAAAAAATGCTCTAAGGTAATAGTGCAAAAAATTAGTACCAGAGCAGGGCTTCACATTACAGGTACGCTTGTATCAGATTTTCAATCACAAAATTCATCAGCTTTTTTGGTATTTTACTCTGAATACAAGATTTTTTATTTTTTAGAAATTTAACAGCGTTTCCAATATTTTTTGGAGAATTTTCAAATATTTTTAAGGGTTGGAAAATGGATGGGTTCATATTTTAAAGTAGTAAGAAAAAAATGTTCTTTAAGTCAAATTGAAGGAATTGCTGCAATAGTTTGAAAATTTCAGGATCACATTTTGAGTCTTTAATTTTTAATGTATTTTTAATTTTTCTAGTAATCGAAAATTCCATTAGAAAAATATTTTGGCCTCATTTTTGACACCTAGATAATTTGAATCCATTGTTCGGGGCAATAGTGCTTATGCAAATTTTTCTAAAGCTTCAACTTTAGACCAATGTAATCTTTATTCTTAGTCAAGTACCTTCTCAAAATTTGGTTTTACCTCTCCTAGCTGAAGAAAAGAGAAAAATTGCAGGAGATACAGAAGATCTTCAATTGAGATAGCATTATACCCAAGAAATAATTGTAGAAGATTAGATGAAAGACAGAATGGGGAGTTGAATGATAGTATTGCTTAAAAATAGGTCACATAAATGAAGCTAATGTAGTGATTGTCGAAGATCCTCTAGTTATTGGTAATGGTGAAGAATTCACTTATGAAGTATACATAATTTAAGAAGCCTATTTTGTGAAGACAAGAAGGGATCTACTGTAGATAAAATTTAGCATGGATGGTTGCCCAGATAGTTTGGGATTTTGTGGATTTTGAGAATATTACCCTTATGAGGTTCATAAGAGAATTTGATGGAGCAATGTGGATGTAGCTCAGCTTGGATTGTTGTCAATAATTTGTGATATTTGTGATTTGCGAGTTTGGGAATTCAGCTCAGAAGATACACCTTTATGAGGGTAATGAGACAACTTGATGGAGTTATACTTGGTTCAAGAATTATTTTCAAAGAAAAACTTCAAAAGAATGCATAGATTTTGAGTTTTTAGTCACTGTGTTAGTATGTTTAGATTTTTAGCACAGAATGCCTTAGGAGGGGGCGCTAGAATATAAGGCTTACCTTTGTACTAAAGTCACTGTAGTGACATAAGTGGTTTGTTAGTATTGCTCTGTTTAGTGTTTACAATCTCCCAAACTCTACATAAAGACATGAACCTCATTGTAATTGTCACTCCGATATCTAACAGAATAATCGTGTTATTTTTTGCAACAATGATATATGTATATATGTATGTATAGTTGTGGACTGGAGACTACAATTTGAATCACTAACGTTAGTATGCATTTTCGTATTGCAGGCTATCATCGATTCCACACAAACTCAAATGCCTATGAACTTGCAGGAGTGTGCAAACGTATCTATAGTTGGTCATTGTATTTTTGATCCAGGCTGCAAGAATTTACAGAACAAAACAAAGAAAACCAAAAATAAAATAGTAATACCTAATAACAGGAAAGAGGGGTTAAAGACACACACAAACTCATCCAGCACTTACAATGGATGTGATCGGAATGGTCTGTCGAATAATGAAAACCTGTTCCTCAAACATAATCAGCAGTGCAGAATTCAAACTAGCATATGGATTGAATTGTTCTGTCAGACTGTGAGCTTGCCAATAAAAGAACTTAGATGGATTCCAAAAGTGTGTAACTTATACAGGGAGGGATCAATCTGTTCCTCTGATATACACGTATGTAAGTTTTGGCCATGTGCTTTTCTGCATTTTAGCTTTCAGATTCTTGTGCTTTGATACATCATTCTTTATAGTTTATTCATATTGTATAGATTAAAGACATATGGTGTAGTTGCATCACTTGCGTGACTTGTGAGCTGAATAGGCTTGGACCTTGTGGTGCAGAGGTAAGGGTGGTGGACTTATAAATAGCAATGAATGGTTATAAACTTGAAATGGTGACTATGGTTTCTCAGACCCTTGAAGGCTTTAATGAACTCAAATATGACAACGTTTCTCCTAACAACCCAAGGTGACCTGAATGATGTTTATAGGTTGCATTCAAAGATATTCAATAGGTTTCAAGGTCATTTACAACCCCTAAGCCACCCAATGCCCAATCTTCTCCCCAAACTGCCAGAGACCTAATTGTCCAGTCTTGTAGCCCTGCAGCGACTGAAAACAATTTATAACTCCTACCTTCTCCAAAGCATCAAAGGAACAAACAACTGTTTCAGATACCCTCTATCCCTTTCTTCAACATATCAAAGGATTGATTACTAGTGTTTTGGACCAATCCATAGAACTCTGACTGCACCCCTGCACAAATGCATGAAAATTGATGAATTAACAAAGCAACTTTCAACTCCTTGTATCCCCAAGACCCCAACTCTTGGACAGCGACTTAATATGTCTCCTATACCCCAAATCCAAAAGGAATTTGACTCAGATTTAGTAGAACCACAAAAGCCCCAAATTTGACTCCTCAAGCCCTTAAGGCTAGGGCTTTCACAATGTCCTATCTCCCAAGGTTTCTAGATTCAAC
>MU223827.1:631373-648926 GCA_018584345.1 Thuja plicata | reverse complement strand
TTCATTTGGTTGGATCCCTGTCCATTTGCTAATTTCTTCATTCGTAGGAGTAGTAGTAGAGCAGTAAGCAGTTAGTGGTAGGAGTAGTTGAAAGTGAAAGTGATCAAGGAGAAAAGAACAAGTCAAGGAAGCGAAGTACCACCAAGTTATCTTTGAATGAACAACGTAAGCCCGCCTACGTGATTAACTAGCAAATCACATTAATATAACTGAGTTAGTATCCACAGGTGTAAGGAACCTTGGAGTTTTCTCACGTTCTTCATGAGTATTTACTTTTCAAGAGAGGGTTGAGTGTTTGATATCCTATATCAAGTATTCAATTCCTATATGTTATGTAGTGGTACAAAACTGACATCAACAATATCCTCTGATACATATTTACCATCCTCAAGTTTAAGTGTGCAGAAGACTCCCCTTCAAATCTTTCCAAACTGAAAAATGCATCAAGTAGAGACATACTATGATCCTCTTCCATGCTGCAGCTTTGGTCTTCATACCGTTCATAATACAAGTCATCTTCCTCAATTACATCATGAAATTCATATAAGAACCATTGTTCAAATTCCTTCCAAGATGAGATACTTTGTGTAGGTAGTGATTCATAAGCTTGTCTCACATTGTCTTTTAGTGTCTTGACAAATAGCTTCATTACATGATCCTCTGCACAAATTTCATTATCTTCTAAAAATATGTAAAATGCATCCAAATGTTGAAGTGCTGATTCATCCCATTCTCCATGGAATTTCGGTACAAGTTTTGAAAGTTGTGAGGATAACTGGCTAGGTTCATAATCAAAGTTGCTGAAATCCAATGGCCTGATGCCATCTGGAATAAACGGCTTTCTTTGAAAAGATTGATACATTTGAAATAAAACTATCTACCATCTCCTTCTGAGTCGTCTCCCTCAGCAGAGTTACCAACTGAAATCTTATTGAATAGAGTCGCCACCTCTTTCGAGGAATGTGTTGATTTGTTGATCTTCTAGGTTCTTTCTTCCAGCAGAGTACGCTTCCAAACAAATGGATTCAATTGCTTTCTGATTCTGATCTGCAAAATCTGAAATTCTGGGTAACTTCACAATATATATTGTGAGCAACTCTCCCCAGTAGATTCGCCAATCTGTTGGTTCCCAAAACCACAGATTGGAAATCCAAGAGCCTGCCAATTCTCCAATAGGATTCCAAATTAGTTCTGGCCAACAAACGGGAATAATCCAAATTCCCCTGCACTTAAGGCTTCGCTACACCTAGGCGGGGAAACCTTTACCTCGAACCTGATCACTTTATTCAAGGTTTTTCT
Organism: Thuja plicata; assembly: GCA_018584345.1. NCBI lineage: Eukaryota > Viridiplantae > Streptophyta > Pinopsida > Cupressales > Cupressaceae > Thuja > Thuja plicata. The sequence continues at coordinate 647,627 of MU223827.1, read as the reverse complement.
ATAGTGAATTTAAGCCTGTGAGTTCTCTGGCTGGCAAAATCCTCGAACTCGATCAATATAAAGTTATATGATTGCTTGAAATGATTTAAATGTTTATGTAGTGTTTATCAATAATTGATTAGATACTTGCAAGAAGGAAGCATATAGATTTTTGACTTCAACAATAAATCTAAATAATTGAACTTTAGTGATTTAAAAGGCCAGTGCCTTTGCTTATTCGGGCAATAGAGTCTGTCACGACAAGATTTGAGATATAACCTTCAAAGGACAATTTAAATATCATCAACCATTCTGATATGTAGATTACGAACTATCTAGTATATATACGTAACTTAGAATTAGTTTGAATGGATTTTAACTTCTTGAAGACCAATCAAAACAAAAATAAGGAATTTACATATAGTTCACTTTATCTCTGATGTTCAAATTCCAAGTACTAAAAGATAACGTTTAATCTTGCGATATTATAAGAGTAATCTACCAATTATCTTGGTAACTTCAAAAGATCGATCTTGCCTGGGAACCTGATCTCTTGAAAATAAACAAAATGAGTCTTCTATTTATTATTTAAATATAATATTTGAATTTATATTAAAGCCATGCTTTAATATTTTACATTTCTCCTTACAAGTAAATATATCTTCTTTCTTTTTATAATCCAAATGTCTCCCCTTCTCTTTTATTTACATCTTCTATTTATATGTTTATGAAAGGATGTCGGTTGCTTTTCCAAGCACCACACCTTTTCATAACAAATAACTAACATCACCCATATAACATATATTTTACATACGTAATGACTTTAGCGGAGGAGTTTATGATTGTCGTTTTTCCTTATTTATATAAGTTTTGATGATGACGTGGACTTAACAATCCGTCGCTCCTTCTCTTTGACCGGATTTATACTTCCGTGTTTCATATAGACATCTCCACCGCATACGACTAATATTTTAAAACATCTGTCCATATTATGAAAAACCCGATACAATTTCAAATCTTAGATGCTGTTCCAGATGTTTGTTTTTTTTGGTTCAAAATGCCTCCAGGAATCATTATGGTTCATGCTGCAGTTTGGCGATCAATACTTAGCCACTGAGGACACTGATTTCAATGTACTCCTTTGTTGGCGGCATCATAGGTGAAAAGGCTTCAGACGTATCTGTTTGCTGGCCTTGTCGACTTAGACGACACGGCTAATATTTTTACAAGGGTCGCTACTTTGTCTTATACTCTCCAATGGCCCATGTATATATATAAGAATTTGAAGATTTTATTTTCTTCCACAACTCGCCAATTTCTTTGCTTCACCATTTTTATATTTTGCCGCTGCACTCCCAGATTCAACTATAACAAACTTTTATGTTTCTTTGATAGATTCAAAATATCGGGTATCATATTTATTTGATGCCTGTAGCAAGATATGCATCAGATTTTCTATCCACTGACTTCATCATTTCTCTTTATATATCTCATTGACTGCTCACAGCTTATATGTATCAATCTGAATATATTTCTCTGTATTTTATGAGTCTGCTGTTATATATAGCAGGGCAACTCCTTCCTTAGTTATTTTATACTGCTTACTGCATCATTTCAGTGGATAGCATATAGACTTGTCATTCTGCTGTTAATAAACTCATCAATATTAACATTAGTGTGCAGTCCCTCCATATGTGCTCACACATCAATAGTAACTTTTCACCGTAAGCAATGTATGTATTTGCTTTCTAAAGTTTATTCAAGAACAATCTTTAGTCAGTGTACTTGCTACTTTCTTTCAATTCTTTTCATCTTGATGTATTACTGAGATTTGCTTCTTTCATTGTTGTATCAACCAACCTACTCCTTCACTCATTTACATAGCATTTGATTCTAAATAATTCATCAATTACAATATTTCAACATATGGCTCAGGTCTACAGTTTCTTAGAAGTCTGACTCCATCTATATCCAAGAAGAAATAAAGACCTTCATAAGACTTGAACTGTTCAAACAACTTGATGCACAAATGTATATCCATCTGTTCTGAAATATTCTTTTGTATCCTGGACAATAATTTGGAACATTCCCATGACATGTTTGATATCAGATACTCCTGTTTGCCGGCTTCCTTTTCTACATTCTCTTGATCATGACTTTTAGTGTTTTGAAACATATCGTTTGAACATAAGTAGTGGGTAAGATCTGAAAATTGACCACTGAGTGCATGCATCAAATTGGCTTTTAGGATTTAGAATGGCGGGATCACATTTGAAAATGAGGATTTACAGGGTCATACATGAAGATTCTCCTTTTGGCATGGTATTTGGGACTCTAAATTTTGCCAAATTTAGAGTTCCATCACAACCAAGAGTTGGTCCTTTTAGGACTTTTAACAATTTTTAGAATGTGTTCTTATTACACTGAGTCAAAAGCCATTATAGGCTTTAGTATTGTCCAATTGATTTGCTTTGGCCTCTGCTTGTCCTCTTGAATCCTCTGATCCTCCTTGAATTCCTTGTAGATGCTCTTGGTGTTAATGGTTGTGTTGAATGTCCTTGGTGCCCCTGTACCATACTCCCCTCCACTAAAAGAACTCTTGTCCCAAGAGTTGTAGTTGTTCTTCTTGGCACCCTGCCATAGCCCTGCTTGGTCCTTATGTTTGGAATAGGATATATAATCACCCAATGTGATATTCTTTCCTTGAAACCAACCTGCACTTTCACCACAAAATTTGTTAGAAAAAAAACAGTGACTTGCTGACTGTCCTTGTTGATGACAGTGCTGTTTTGGAATTGTCTGCATTTGTGATTCCTTGTGTGAGTCATAGTGACCCTGCCCTCTGCCAATCTCATCACCATTTACTTGTCTACTAATGGGACACTTCACTGCCCCAATCAACACAAAAGTGTGTTCATTCAGTCCTCCATCTCTTGGACTGTCTTGTTCTGCAAACTGCAATTTCTTCCTATGCCAACCAGTATCACAAAGTGAACTACCCTGGCCATGCACTGCAATTTCATTGCCAAAACACATTATAACATGCTCCATTTCATCCTTGAGATGTGGTTTGAGTGTGTACTTCATCCTTCCTTTATGCACTAGATAAGTATTTGTAAAACCATCACGTACAACCCTCCTAGCAAATTGCCATGATCTACCCAAGATGACATGCCCACAACTCATATCCAAGACATCACATAGAATACTATCAGAATATGGACCAATTGAAAAATTTAGAACAACCTGATCCTTCACAAGTATGTTATTGTCTTTACTCACCCAAGTAGCATAGTATGATTTTGGATGTGGAAAAGTTTGTAACTGCAACCTGTAGATAACCCTTTGAAACCAAATTATGTGAAGCACCTGAATCAATAAGTAAACTGCAGATCTTACCATGAATCAGACATTTGGTCTTGAAGATGCTTGTTTCTTGTACTCGTTGTCCTCTTCCCATCAACAAACATTCACCTTCTTCTAGTAAAGCCAATAGTGTTCTGGATTCCTCCTCTCTTGGTTCTTCTTGGATGAAATTGACTCTCCTATCCCTGCCTTTGTCCTTAGTCCATTTAGGACATCTAAAGGATTGGTGACCCACTTCATTGCAATTAAAGCATCTCTGTGTGAACATTCCATTGTTTCTTCCTCCTTTATATCCTCCTCTTGTCTCTAATGTGTATGGCTTGTCTTTGTCTCTATCACTGCTGTTCTGAAAATCAGTAGTACCTCTACCACCTCTTCCTCTCATTGATGACCCTCCTCTTGTACTTCCTTGTCTCTCTTGCCTTATCTTTATCTTCTTCTCAGCCTTGATGGCTAGCTTGTAACATTCTTCAACTGTCCTTGGGGTAGCAAGACTAAGTTCATCCTGAATGTTGAACCTTAGCCCCCCCATGTACCTTGCAATCTTCTCTTCAACATCTTCCTCATGACTCACCCTTATGTCCAACTTATGAAACTCTTCAGTGTACCTCTGTACATCCATGTCTTTTGTTTAAGACCTTGCAACTTCTTCTATAACTGCACCCTATAATCATTTGGGAAAAACTTTGCCTTCATCTTATCCATCATAGTGTACCAAGATGTTATCTTGGGCTTCCCATTTTTCCATCTCTCTGCTTGAACACAATCCCACCATAGTAGAGCGTGTCCTTTCAACTTTGACTTTGCAATCTTCAACTTCTGTCCCTCAACATCCTCACATTCAAAGAAATTCTCAATGGCACTGAACCAATCTATTAACTCCTCACCATCCATCTTCCCTCCTTACGTAGGGAAATCTGCTCTTGCCCTTGTATCTCCACTCTTTATGGCTTTTGGAAACCTAGCCATCCTTAGATCTTCAGGATCTAATTGCTCTTCCTCTTGGGGTACTTCTTCCTCTCCTTCTATTTCCTCATCCAGTCTGATGCTTTTATCCCTCTTCTCTAATGTTGAGAGTCTCTCCATCATTGTTTTCATCATCTTGTCTTTCTCATTGTTCTCCTTCTCTTTTTGTTCCAATGTTGCTTTCAACCTCTTGTTATCTGCCAATTGCTCTTTTACTATCCTTGCCAACTCCATGTTTGTCATCCTTGTGGGCAACTCTTCTTCTCCTTCAGACATGGTTCCTGATCTCCTTGACAAGTTGGATCAACTCAAGTGCTTCTCCTCAAAGGATACTTCAACTCTAAGGGCTAACTAAGGATCGAAATCAACAAGGTTCTCAAGACCACTCTCAAAACCTTTCCACAAGACCTTACCTAGGCTCTGATACCACTTGGTGCAGAGGTAAGGGTGGTGGACTTATAAATAGCAATGAATGGTTATAAACTTGAAATGGTGACTATGGTTTCTCAGACCCTTGAAGGCTTTAATGAACTCAAATATGACAATGTTTCTCCCAACAACCCAAGGTGACCTGAATGATGTTTATAGGTTGCATTCAAAGATATTCAGTAGGTTTCAAGGTCATTGACAACCCCTAAGGCATCCAACTCCCAATCTTCTCCCCAAATTGCCAGAGACCTAATTGTCCAGTCTTGTAGCCCTGCAGTGACTGAAAACAATTTATAACTCCTAACTTCTCCAAAGCATCAAAGGAACAAATAACTGTTTCAGATACCCTCTATCCCTTTCTTCAAAATATCAAAGGATTGATTACTAGTGTTTTGGACCAATCCATAGAACTCTTACTGCACCCCTGCACAAATGCATGAAAATTGATGAATTAACAAAGCAACTTTCGACTCCTTGTATCCCCAAGACCCCAACTCTTGGATAGTGACTTAATATGTCTCCAATACCCCAAATCCAAAAGGAATTTGACTCAGATTTAGTAGAACCACAAAAGCCCCAAATTTGACTCCTCAAGCCCTTAAGGCTAGGGCTTTCACAATGTCCTATCTCCCAAGGTTTCTAGATTCAACCAACACTTGATTCACCATTAAAATGTCATTTCAAGACAACCCACATCAACACAAACACTCCATGCACGTGCTAATATACCTCTGCAATACATTTGCAACCAATTTCAATGCATTTTCACCATTGATGACTGTGATCACCTTCCTTTCTTCACCTTATCTGCATATGCAAGGTTAAGGACTATGGTACAATGTTAAATGAATCACATTCCATGGATTCTAGGCCTTTCAGTCCATGGAATGGTTAGTGTTCATGGAATCAACTCAAACAATTAAAGAAATCTGTATAGAACAGTGTTATAACCGGTGTTCCATGACTCGCCGCGAGTCATGCGAGTTATGATGACTCGCGGGTCGAGTCGTCCCTGGGGGGTTTTCATGACCCGTGGCCATGACTCGACGAGTCATGGGTCATGACTCGCCGAGTCCGTGGTCTATGACCCGGCCGCGACAGTCATCTTGAACTTTCAACTACCTAAAGTTACATCAAAACTGTTCTTTGCAGTTACAACCGATGCATTAATAAGAAGAATTGAACACTCTTAATTGCTGAAGTATATACATCTTTAGAGGCACTCAATTATAAAGAAGAGGTTGCAGTTTTGTAACTCTGTACTAGTGGCAGCCACCAGTTGAAACAAAACTGAATCATAACCAAATCAGACCAAACCAAAACTGATATTAAGGAAATCAACCGAATGTATGCAATATTGGAATTCTGATCAGGATTTGCAGAATACAGACTTTCCTGTTAGCAAATATCAATAATTTGTTTTAACTTCATCTTCTAAGTCTGATAAAATCAGACATCTTCAACAGCAAATCACTGTAAGTTGTATATACAAATAAAGTGAACAATCAAATATCGTTAATGCACAAAAAACTCAATTTCAAACAAGGCTTTCTCATTATGGCTGCAAATGTCTGTAAGCATTTTTACATCTGCTATTTGATATCAATGAGAAATTCTTCTAACAATAAGAGTTGTAAGAGGAAGTTATACTTGTTGACCAACTTATGGCACATCATAAGGCATCTTTGAATGGAGATAATGGAGCCAAAATGGAGCACCCAAATTGTTGAGTGGATCATGATGACCTTATGGCAGGTGGAAGGAATATATTATTTTTAGCCTCGGACTCATCTTGGGATTTGGGTATTGGATTATTAATTGGGAATTTGGGCGCTACAATTTGTGTGGTTTCAGTTCATAGGTCCCCAATTACCGTTTGATAGTTTCATACATTGCCTTCAATTTATGGAGTTGCTTGAGATGCGGTTTTTAATAGTTAGTTTTGCAGAGGCTATGGCTTGTCAGTCATCCAGGACCTACCTCAGACGCATTTCTAGGAGGGAGACAAACTAATTTGAGGATGAGGTTGAGCTAGAGCCTGAGCCATAGACTTGTTTTTTATTACACATGTTTGGGAACATTTGATGTTATGGATTTCAAGGATTTTATATACATTTGACACTATTTTGTAATTCTGCATATCTATGTTTTCTATTTCCTTCAGCTACAATTTACGTTTGTACTTATGCGATGGATGTATGTTTATGTATGTGATCATATTAGCTTCTATTTGATGATGTTATAGTGTTTTTAAGCTTTACTCAATAATGGGTGCCTGAAACAAGTTTTAAATCCTAAAAAATCTTTGTTTTTCATTTTGCGGAGTCATAGCCGAGTTGTTGCCGAGTCATAGGCGATCGCGGGTCGAGTCGACCTTGCCGAGTCATGGAACTTTGGTTATAACGCTGCATTTGAAGGAACAGTCATACTAATTGACTCTTAAAACATTCAAAAACATTCAATGTTACCTCCTAATGTATATTGGATCCTTTGTAGACTTGTCCCAAACAAAACTCGCATGAATTCCCACATACAAATCACCAAAATGAAAAGAAATAGAGTCTTTATTGAATTTTCCAGTCACTGTCCGTACAAATCAGATATATCTCCTTACAATGCCTTCATTTATCTTTATATAAACTTCCCCCCACCTGACTCAACCAACTTTGATCGGTTGAAGACTTAGTTTAAGCCTAAAACACTCTAAACACAAATTCCCTCCAAAATTCATTTATAGCCGTTCATATTTAAATATTTGAATTTTGAACTATTAAAAGGCTTTATCTAATATAGAAACTCCCTTGGCAATGACTCCTAAAGACTTAAATTTATTCATTGACCTATTCTAGACTCCTAGAACTTAATGTTGATACACTTTTGGTCCCCCATACAACCAAGATTTGGTCCTTTTAGGGATTTTAACAACCTTTAGAATGTGTTCTTATTGCATAGAGTCAAAAGCCATTATAGGCTTTAGTATTGTCCAATTGATTTGCGTTGGCTTCTGATTGTCCTCTTGAATCCTCTGATCCTCCTTGAATACCTTGTAGATCCTCTTGGTCTTCATGGTTGTGTTGAATGTCCTTGGTGCCCCTGCACCACCTTGGTGAGTTGCTTGCCTGAAAATTGGTGGACAAGTTTCTGGCAAATGACAGACTTTTTTGCTATGTACTCACCAGGAAATATTCAGTCTGCTGATTTATTCATTTATTTATTTCTGAAATATTTTTCTAAAATTTGTTTTTTGAAAATCTATTTAATTTTATTTTCAATTGTGTCAACAATTTTCCTAGCTATTTATTCTCTAAATTCATTTCTTACGCTTTTAAACATTATTTTGCATACAATTTAAATTTAGTTTGTTAATTTATATATATTTTCAACTTTCTGAGTTTGAGTCCCTGTTTTAAAAGTACATTTATAGATTTTTAAGAAAAAATATAAACTTCGCCATAAATGCTTACTTAATTTTCCTTTGACAGACAGTAATGTACAAGCAGCCAAGATATGGTAGTCATCATTTTTCTTATATGTCTTGGAGTTCCTTGTGTAAAGCATTAAATGTTCATAATGGTGCAAAACCTTCCATGAGGCCTACTTGGATAGTTGAACTTGAACAGCAGCTGGAGCCTTCTAACCTTGTAAGTTTCCATGCTCTTGGCCATTCTTGCTCATTCACAAATTTGTTTTTGTTATGGGCTGAGTTAGTAAAGCATGTGCTGTGATAATGATTGAAAGATTTTATGCTATTGGAGATAAATCCTCCATGTACAGTTAAGAGTGGCTGACGTGAATAAGAATGTTTTCAGGATGTGGTTGTACTGGCAATGAACAGTGCTACTGCTATGCAGAATATAGCGCAGGGGTTGTTACAGTCTCCTGATGTATCTTGTAAGCAGCCTTATTTAATTTCAATGTAAGGCACCTTCTGCTGTAAATGCTTTTGTGGAGAAGCCTTTGATAACACTATGCTTTGGGCTTTCTTAATCTCTTTGATCAATGTCTTATCTCCAGCTATCTTAGTATAATTTGTTGCTTTATGTAATGCTGTAATTAACACACACCTTTGGCTGGCAGAATGATGGTCATCTTGCGCAAGACGACAGCTGCAAGTATGGCATTAATTGCTGTATTTGTCTATGTTAGTTTGCAGCTGATTTCCAAGATTTTAAGTAAAAGAGCATTCTCGATTCTGAATACAAACTTGTCTAAATTATTCAGACATACATCAATAAATTTACAAATCCGTAGTCGGCAGTTGATGCATTGGCCTGTCATTCTCCTAGAAAGCAGTTGCAGGTAATACTATTTGTTTTTCTAAAGACAACCAATATGAAATTTTCTTCCTTATTTGTTTCCTACATTTGGATCTTTCATCTGCTGGTTTTTGAACTCGTTCTTACTTTGGCTTGCAATTTGTGTGTTGAGGCTTACCCTGACCTGTCTGAGGCATTGCTGTTCAGGTTTCAACCAAATGTAGCTGTTGCTCATAGAACTGCATTGTTGAAGCATTCTTTTTGGTCAGCTATTGCCATTGATATTTTTATCGGAAACGTTGCAGGGATGTTGTTGCTTGTTCATTGTGAAGCTATAGCTGATTGGGTCCTACATTTTGCCTGTAGCATCACAGATAATATTTTACGTTCTGGTTGTGTTTGGTTGATGGGGGTTCCAGCAGGGTTCAAGCTAAACACTGAACTTTCTCAAATTCTGGGTATGGTTTCACTCAATATTATTCAAGTGTGGTCTGCATTGTGGTTCTTTGTTAGGCCACTTTTGAAGCCTGGCATTAAAGTGTTTGCTGGCTGTGGAATCTTTCTTGGCTTCACAATACAAGCTGCTTTATTTATAGATGTTATTTTGCTTGCAACATTCCACATATCCACGCTACATTGGTTATTGGCACTTGTATATTCACATCAAATTCAAGCATTGTCTGCTCTATCTCGACTTTTCAGGTGACATCTTTGTTGCTTAGATTTATATACTATCTGAAAATATATTTGTTTATGAAGTTTTTTACATTTGATTCCACTAGTAAATCTTTTGGGGTTGATGACACTATTGATTAAACAGGGGTCGGAAAAGAAATCCTCTTCGCGCTAGAATTGACAGTTTTGATTATAGTGTGGAGCAGCATATTGTTGGATCCCTTGTTTTTACACCTCTTCTGCTTTTGGTTCCTACAACTTCAGTATTCTATGTTTTCTTCACCATCCTCAACACAGTGGTCAGCCTAGCATGTATTGGCTTCGAGTTTTTGATATCAGGCACCCATGCTTTTCCTTATGCTGAAATAGCCATTTGGCTGATGCATCCAAACAGATTTCCATCTGGAGTATGGTTTAAACAAATATGGACAGGAAGCAGCCAATTATCATATGCTATGTCAAGATGCCCTGAAGTAGAGGAAATTGTTCAAGAAAGAAACCTAAAGGATTCTGATGAAATTGTTAAGAAATCAGCTTTTCAATTGTCTAATGATTCAGAGATCGTCGTCTCCTCTTTAGGCATCAATTCTGCAAGTTTAGGTACGTCCCACTTCTTTTGCATTGAGAAGAAATGCTTTAATTTCAAGTTTCCTGCATTATTTGGAATATAGACAGATTTGGTATTGTAGTAAACATTCAAAAGCCAGTTATATTTTCGGTGCAGGCATTCAATGCTAAGGAACTAGGCCTATGCATATACTAAGAAATAGGTTGTCTGTTATAGGTGAAATGATTTGTCCATACCTCCATAAAACATTCAAGGGGCTTTCACTATCATCTGGAGCTTCAAGTGTTTATAGAGTCTTCAGTGGGGGAAGGTGTGTTGTTTTAATTGCTATGGGAATGGGGAAGTAGGATAGAGAGTATGCTAGGAACTTCAGAAAATACTTAATTTAAAGTGCCATTGTTAACTTTGCAGAATTCCATCCTCTCTGAATGTTGGAATGCCTGCGCTCATGCCCTGGATGTCAATCAGCTTCGAGGAGTTTTGGTGGATAACGTATGAAGCAGTGCTTGCTTGTCTATAAACTTCTTGGGGTAAATTGTTGTTTGATTTGTCAACCCAGTTTGATCGTCATAGGTGATGTGATGTGATGTGGCCGTCTCAACATTTTCTGGCCACATTTTGTTTTTCTAATTTTCTGTTTCCCTTATCTTTGAAGACGGGAATGCCTTCCCTCACGAGCTGGATTTTTGTCAGCTTCAATAAGTTTTGGTGCCTAATATAGCAATAGTGCTTGCTAAGCTCCAGATTCTTTGAGTGGCAAATGATTAATTTGTCGATTGTATCTTAGAAGAGCATTTAATGTATCTAGTACCAGATGCCATGGAAATTCAACAGTTGGTCTGCTCGAATGCTACTGCTTGGACACAGCAAAAGGCTTATTATTTGCCTTTTACAATTGTATGCTTAAAACCAATTTTTGTTAGGTAATACTAGTTGATGCTGGTTTGTCCCTCACAGGCAGTGTAAACTATTGAATCTTTTCGTTTGATTTTTGCTAGGTACTAAAGCTCAAGTGGGTCCTCACTACAAGCATGTAAAGATCATTAACTATTTCCATTAGTCAGATCAAGCTTTATGTGAACTAGCAGTCACTACATTGCACCTTTTAGCTATTTAGTATTTTATGCTTTACTCTGGTGAGTGAAATGTGTGAAACTTGCCCTTTGAAATGCATTTTGATGTGTGCGCATACACAGCTTGAGTGCGTTTCAATAGTTATGATAATACTTGTTGATAAAATGCCCAATATTGTTGACAATATTGTACCAATAGTTGTTTGTGACTTTAAAAGTTTAAAGTTGTTATTGTTGATGATGACTACCCATACTAATGAAATGTATTCCTTAGATCTTAAAAGTATCAAATCATGTGATGCCACATCAACACACCAATAAAACATGACTTAGTGCACAAGTATCGGTCTCACGTTTTTCAGTTCTTTTTGGGCACCTTGGCAAAAAGTATATTAGTGTGGTATCATATTTGATAATGTGACCCTGAAACCATAGTTATAAGCAGGGGATTTGCCAAGTGAGGTATTGTAAAAAAATGGGAGTGATTTGAAATTTCCACATAAGGTTTTGAGAAGCATGAAGTTAAGGTGTTCAATTACTAATTCTCTTCTCAATATTATTTGATAACTTTTAAAATGAGGGGTTGGTTTGTCTTTATCTGCATTTGATTTTTGCTAAAGTTTCTTTGAGTTTGGGGATGAGAGGAGGCAGATTTTGGGGACAAGCAGGGCAGGGGGATGGATATTAAAATATTATATAAATATTTAATTATTCAAAAATAAAATAAGATAATGAACAGTAAGAATAAAAAGAAAAGCAGAAATTTGTATAAAGTATTGTTCAATACTTTTTCGAGACAATGAATCGGAATGTACATCTTCAGTGTTCTACTATTTTAGAAGATTCCACTACTAGACATTGTAGAATCTTTCTTTTTTTCTTTTCAGGCATCATATGATTTCTGAGTTTCAGCCGTGATGTAAACAGTCCGAGTAAAGTAGGATACCATTTATCATATAGAAAACGAAGCTAGGCTCCAATATTAGTCATGAAATGAATAAAACTTGATACATCAATGCTAACCAATTTTCAAATGAACTTTTTTAAAAAACTTCAATAGAGGCTTTAGCGTGTTTCCAAATAAGGGTTCACTGAGAGGTGCAGAACTTGACTGAGAGGTACATGACGATTTAGCGTGAATTTAGAAATCCAAACATCTGCAGTAAAATGTCATTCTGAAACATTTGATTGCAAACATTCCAATATTATTTGGAATTGCGATTGATCCGATAGATAGAAGTATAAATGGAAATGAGTTATTTCAGATCTAATTTACAGAAACTAGAGAATCTCTCGTGCCCGCCTTTCACCCGCTCCTCTCTCTGGGCGGAGTTATGGCAGATGGCAGATAGATGAGATGGGTAGAGAGATCTAGATAGAAAAAATGGAAAAGTATAAATGTAAATCAATTATTTCAGATTTCACGTTTTCCTTTTTTAAATTAATGTCCGGTAAACTTTTTAACATGACTGGTGATATTGACATGACACATTTTCATTTGTTCAAACCTGCGAGTTTAATGGTTCAACAAAGTTACAAGGCCTGTGAGCATAGTAGCCTAATAGAGATTTGAACTTTGGTGGCTGCTTCACCAATAAATTGTTTGAACTGGAACACTAAACATCCGAAGGCTTCATATTTTGTATTCATAGAAAGAGGGGAAAAGTATTGTTTTTCCTGTTTCAATTTAAGAAAGGGAAACATATGTTTTTTCTAACTGGTGAAATTTAAGTTAGAATTAACACAATAGATGATAACTCAAGATCTTTAGGGAGAAATGTAAATTATTTAAACTATAATGTAAATGATTAATAAAATAAACACAACACTTTACAATAACATAAAAACAGTATTAAGAAAGCATACCAATATGAATTTACAAGATTAAATACAAGTTGGGAGAGTGAGTATATATAAACCCAATGATAGGAAGGGTGACCAATGAGAGTGAGTATTATAACACCCTTTCTAAGTGTAGCTTAGGTGGATGAAAAGATGGGTCCAACATGAGTTTTTATGATAAATCTATGTACACAAAAATCCCTCCAAAGAGAAAAAAAACCCTTAAGAAGAGATAGTGTAAGCCTTTACACACCCAAATAGAGAGAAAATACCCCTAGAGTAAAGAAGAACTAGGTAGCCCTTGTAGAAGAAGCCTCCACATGTCCGAACAAATCTTATAGATGAAGATACTTGCTTTTCATGAAAGGTTTTATAAAAAATGCCAACAATGTACTTGGAAGTTAGGTGAAAACCAAGATCAATGACTTGTACATGAATGATCTTTCTAATGTAGTGTGTGTGGACCTCAACTTGGCCTTTTGACGAGGGATCAAGTTTTTTGATATTTGAATAACACTTCAGTGTCACAACACATGATTGATGGTTGAATACCAAACTTGGAGAGAAGATTATAAAGTCAAATAGCCTTAGTAGCATATTTTATAGCCCTTTGATACTTAACCTCAATAAAGGTAGTGCAAAAGAAAACTACTTCTTGACCGATAAACAAGACCTAAACCAAGATAAAAGTTGTAATGATATTAATGCTTTTTGTTTAATAAATCTGAAAAGAGTGAGTACCTTGATTGTAGTGAATTTGCACGGCTACTTTTAGTTTCATGTCATTGGGCTCCTATATGAATTATGGGACCATGCCCATCACATCTGTAAAGTTGGGTCTCATGTGAGTTAGGTAGATGAGATTCCCAACAAGTTGTTGGTACAAAGTGCCATCAATGAAGGGCGAAGAACAATAATCCACAAGTTTGAATCTAGAAAGAAAGGGAGTCAAAGCAAGTTTGTAGTCAATCATATAAAACCTCGAGAAAATCTAGAGTATACTTCGATCGTGTGATGGAGATTTTGGAAGAAGACATCTCAATCTTGAGAAAGTAGAGTAACAAACGTCAATTAGTCATGAAAAACTTGTCATGGATTATAGTTTTCACTATTATAATGTTGGATGCAGAACACTCCATGATTCAAAATGCCGTAAGAAAAAGAGCCAGGTTATTCGGTCAACATAACATACATAAAATTCTTGAAATCTCCAAAATGGGACCTAATAGAGTATCTAATTATAGGTGCTAACTTTACGGTACATGAAGAATTTGTAATGGTACAATGCTTAGTGCTAAAAAAGCCATGGGTTTGGGGGACTCACTTTCTCTCGACCAAATCTTGGATAGTCTCCTTCAACCCTCTTACTAAGAAACTTTGTGGACATTCAGTGTGGGTTGTTCTCCTATATCTTCCACTTCATTTTTTTAGAGAAATCTTACTTTGAGGACATTGGCAACTCCATAGGCTGTTTCTTGAAGGTGGATGAGACTACAACTGTTATGTGTCTCTCTACCTTTGCACACAATTTTGTTGACATTGATACCTCCAAACCTCTCCCTAGAGATGTGTTTCTCATGGTGGGGGATAGGCCATGGACTCAAGCGGTGGATTATGAGGGCCTCCCATTTCGATGTCGTCGATGCTTTTCTAATGGTCACTTGGTAATTGATTGTTCTCTTACGCAACATAAAGGCACTGCCACTTGGTGGAAGGATGCCAATGATGAACATTTGATTGTCCTAGCTTTTTATTCTTCCTCTAATGATGAATCCCTTTTGGATGAAGCCCCTGCAAATCTAGGTGATGTTCTCTTGCAAACTAGGCCTCATCAATTCTTTCTCTTACTGGTGTGACCTCCTCTATTTGCATGGACCCTTCTCCATCCATTGCTCCTACTCAACTCTAATCTTCATTTGACAATGTACAATTTTATCAACACTTTGCCCCTTGTGTTGATAATTTTTTTTAAAAACGTTTCAAGAGTTGTTTTCCATTGTGATGGGGATCCTAATGCTATAACAACTATCCAATGGTGTAGTAAAAATAATTCTTCAGCTTCTCATTCTTTTCCCCGTGCTATGGGTGAATTGTATACCCGCTCTTGACTTGGGCTACTAGCCTTTCTACTAATGTGTTTTTTATCTTTGTATTTTCTAGTACCTTTACTGTTAGTGTGTTGTTAATCTGTATTGATGCATTTGGGTTGTGGTTGTGTAAGGATCATTGTTTTGATTTTAATTTTAATAAAAAAACAATATAGTGCTTAGGGGAAGCATTTTTCCACCAAGAGGCCTCCCAATTTGGTAGGGATTTAACATAAGGAAATTCTTTTGCAATGTGCCCAGTCTTATAAAATTATTTACACATGAAATTTAAAGCTTCATCTGTTCTAGAGGTTATGTTTAACTTTGATCATTAGCATTCAAAGCGATTTCCACTAATAAAAATTTGCCCAATTTTCGACGACCAAAGGACGATTTTGCAACTGAAAAAGGTCGATCACTCGACCAAAGTTGACGTGGAAGTTATTTTGTCGAAACTTACGACTGACATATTCGTCGTAAAACCGATGACCAAAAGGTTGAAAAAAGGGCTCCATGAGAGATGTTGTGTGCGCCTTTCACCCTAAGCCCTTTTTATAGTCCGTCGCTTTTACGACACGAAACCTATATAAACGACGTTAATGCCGATGCAAGGCCGTCGAAATAGCGAAGACAATTCGTCGATCAATTCGTCGTTTATATAGGTTTCACGTCGACCATGAAAGTAACAAAGGTAAAAAAAATGACGAGATGTTTTAAAAAAAAAAAAAATTTCACCCTAGCTTGTAAATCTTCAAATTTGAATGTTGGTTGTTGAGCTTCTCTTTGTTTCGAGAATAGTTTAACATTCTCTACTTAATAGGGCCAACCACGTGAAGGTGGAAGCTCATCTGGCCCCTCCTAGGAGCCTCTTCTGACCCTTTACGACACTTTAAGACCTCTAAGATGTATTCTTAGGGATCGTAAAGGGTCATAAAGGGTCATAAGGGGTCCTGGGACACAACAGCTGAGAAACATAAATGTAGGCATCATGGTCACAATTGTTTGGAGACACA
>MU223827.1:619085-630737 GCA_018584345.1 Thuja plicata | reverse complement strand
GATGGCTTCAAATTACCAAGCAAAAGGTGTTTTCTAGTACAAAAGACTTAGCAGCCTCCAAAGCCTTTTGCTTGAATGCATTATACCCCTTTATATTAGTGAATTACAAGTATTTCATTAATTAAAAGAACTCTAAATCAAAAAAGAAATTTAAAAGAACAAAACATAGATTTTCTTTACCTGACTTTAATGGGCCTCGTCGTGACTGGAATAAGAATTAGAGTAAATCCTCAAATGGTTTCAGGCATGGTAGGGTTTGGGAGAATAGGTGGATGAAGCCCTTTAATAAATCCCTCCCAGCCCAAAAGGTGTTAAATTTCTAGCAAATCGAGAAGAAGTTTTAGAGGCCAAAATCCCCTCCGGCTGTGGCTTGCGACTCTCTCCGGGTGAGTAACAATGTGATACATGTTACTGCTTTATCTATCTTAGTTGAAAACCCACATTGGGTTGAATTTGTCTGCTCTTTGTCTGAGTCTGCCTTTGTGTTAAAGTGGATGGGCCCATGGCCATCTTTAAGCCTGGTCAAAGCCTGGTGTGTGGCGCAATGGAAATCCTTTTGTTCTATTAAACCCCTTTCGAATGGTTTTTATATGGTTACCTGTTCTTTGAAGAAGGATAAGCTCTGGATCCTTGCCAATGGCCCTTACCTTATTAATGGTCAAGGTGTATTTATCAAGGATTGGCACCCAAATTTTAACCCCTTGGAGGAAAAGGTCAAAGAGATCCCTATTTGGTTCAAACTCTTTAATCTTCCGCAGGAATATTGGGGTTCAGAAACCCTAAAAGCTATTGGGGATCGACTCGAGACTTTTGTCAGATCAGAGGAGGTCATTAATTACCCTGATCTCTCCATATGCCCTAGGGTGTTAGTCTGGAGACAAGAATGTTATAAGTGCCCCGATTTCCTTGTCTTAGGCTCTGGTAATGGTGAGTGGAAACAACTTATAGTGGAAAGTAGGGAGGACGAAGATGGTATTAATGAGAAAGTGAAATCGGGAGAGGTGGGTAAGGAGAAAGGTCTGGAAGCGGATAGGCTTATTGATGACATTGTAAGGAGAACGGAGGCGAAGGGCAATGATGATGAATTCTTATTTATGGATAGCTTTAAGGTGGGCTGCCCTGACGCTCAACTATTGGAGTTTGCCTCATTTTCTTGGGCTGATAACATGAAAAAAGCTACACACTTGATCTTCAGGGGTGATGAGGGTGATGTGGGACGTGATGAGTCGGATCTCTGCTCTACACAAGTGGTTTGGGAAACCCCCCCTTTGGCTGCCCTGGTTACTCAAGATGCTTCTTTTGATCGAAGGGATATGGCAGAGGGGAATGATCTGGAACAGTCTTTGGATAATATCCATTCTTCTCCAACATTGGGACAGTTGGTCAGTGTTGATCCGCACACTGAAGTTTGTCAGGAACAACCCATTGAGGAGGATGCTGTTATCCCTGACTCTATGCAAGAAGACAAGCCTGATGATTATGACAGGGTAGGTATGGAGGGATGGATAGGGGACATCATCCCCTAGATGATGCTGACTGCCCCTACGGGTACGGTATGCATCTGTCTCCGGACCGTTTCAGAAGTAACAATGATGACGAGCCAATCTTTAAAGACATTGAAATTTCCCCAATAAGAAATCTTGATAGCTCCTTTGAAGCTATGAGAGACAGTGGTGGGGATTTAGTGGCTTCAGGATCAGACTTTGAGTCCCAGGATGAGGAAGGCATGTGTGATGAGCTGGGGTTGTCAGACTCACCGGGTATTATGGACCAAAGAAGGGTGGAGCAAACATCGTCTGGTTTATCTAAGCCCAAGCTAGGAGAGAAGAGCAAGAGAGGGAGGAAATCTAATAAGTTTCATCTAGAACTTGCGGGGAGTGCTTCCAATCAAGCAAAAATTTTGAGGTCGGAAAAAGGCTATGCCTTTTCTTGGAAGCTATGAAGATCCTCTCGTGGAATGTCAGGGGCTGCAATGCCCCTGACAAGATTTGTCTGATCAAGCGTTGTCTTGATCAGATGAGGCCTGACATTGTGTTCTTACAGGAAACTAAGATTAAAGATAGTGACTTTGGTTGGTTTTTAAAAAGTTTTTCTCGTTGGGGTGGGGCCTTGAGTGGAGCGGATGGCGCTTCTGGGGGTCTTGGGGTGTTATGGAACTCTGGTACGGTGGATGTCGGAATAGTGGATAAAGGGCATTTCTGGCAGCATTGTGAGATAAGCTCTAAACAACTTTTGGAAAAATTTTCAGCCTTCAATATTTATGGACCGAATAGTCCTACCCTTAAATTACAATTATGGAAAGATTTATTAGCCCTTGTTAATAACCAGGAAGGGGGGCTCTCGATCCTGGGTGGAGACTTCAATGCAATTAGAGGCCCTTTGGAGAAAAAAGGTGGTGCTGGATGGGTAGGGCAGAGTCAAAAAGATTTTGATGATTTTATAAACTCTAATGGTCTTGTAGAAGTCAACTCAAGTAATGGCAACTTTACCTGGACAAACCGTAGGAATGGCTTCTTAAACATTGCAGAGAAGTTAAAGGTTCTTACTGGCTGGTAATTGGGATGAAGTGAATTGGATCTATAATGCAGAAATCATGCCGTTGACGGGGTCAGACCATTACCCTATTTGCTTAAAGATTCAAGAGGATGCTACTCCTATTCATGCCCCTTTCAAGTTTGAAGCAATGTGGCTTCGGGCTGATAACTTCTTGGATAAGGTGAGTCTTTGGTGGAGAACAACGCCTACAAGGAAAGGTAATAAGGCTTTCCTTTTTTAAAAAAAAATACAGTTCCTCAAAGAACAACTTAAGATATGGAATATGGAGGAATTTAGGAATATTTTTGTGGATAAACTAGCAATTGAAGCAGAATTAGAAGGTTTGAACTCAAAAGTGATAGCTGATGGAATGAGAGAGGAGGAATATGTGGAGGAGGTGAGGCTTTCCAAAAAATATAAGGAAGTCCTGACAAAGGAGGAAATTTTTTGGAGGCAAAAGTCTAGGGAAACATGGCTAAAAGAGGGGGATCGTAATACAAAGTTTTTTCATAATGCTACTAAAGTAAAAAGATCTCAGAACAAAATCTTCTCAATTCATGATGGGAATGGTAGGGTCCTTTCCGAGCTTGCAAATATTAATAGGGAGGTAGTTAACTACTTTCAGAATATTTTTGGTGCTCCAACTCTTCCCTCAAATTTTGACTCTGACATCCTTGATCTTATCCTGAGATGTATCTCAGATGTGAAGAATTCGGCCCTCAGTAAATCGGTCTCCTTTTCAGAGGTGAAGGATGCTCTCTTCAATTTGGGAGGGGATAAATCTCCGGACCCTGATGGTTTTTCGGCCATTTTCTTTCAAAAATCCTGGTCGATAGTTTGAAAGGAGATGTGGGAAGTGGTGGAAGAGTCATGGGCTGAAGGTTTTATTTTGAAAGATTTCAATAACTCTTTCATTGCCTTAATTCCAAAAAAAGTAGAGAGAGTGTCGTTTGACGACTTTCGACCGATAACTCTATGCAATACTATTTATAAGGTTATCTCTAAGGTTATGGCTAATCGCCTTAAGCTGGTTCTCCCCTATGTTATTTCCCCTGAACAGAGTGGCTTCATGGCAAATAGATCTATTTATGAAGGGGTTGTGATTGCCCATGAAGCAATCCATACAGTTAGAACTGCATAAGTAGAGAAGACGATGATTAAACTGGACATTCGTAAAGCTTATGATAATGTCCATAGAGGCTTTTTTCTCAGTGTGTTGAAAAAGTTTGGTTTTTGTGACTCCTGGCTTAAATGGGTGGGCAGTTGTATTAATACTCCTAGAATCTCTGTTTTAGTGAATGGTAGTCCACAAGGTTTTTTTGAAACTAATAGAGGGATACGCTAGGGTGATCCCATCTCACCCTTTCTGTTCATTATTTTGGCTGAAGTTTTGGGGAGACTTATCTCTAGCAAATGTTGTTCGGGCCAATGAAAGGGTATCAAAGTAGTGGATGGGGTAGATCCGATTTCCCACTTACAATTTGTGGATGACACATACTTAATGGGGGATGCTTCGGTAAGGGAAGCGAGGGTGATAAGAAAGCCAATTGATTCTTACAGTGCTGTTTCCGGTCAGAATGTGAATTGGAACAAATCTGAGGTTTTCTTTTTCAACACTAGTCAAGGAAAACAAAGGCAGATTTGTGGGATCCTTGGTATGCGAATGGGTAAAATTTCAGGCAAGTATCTGGGCATCCCATTGTTCAGTGGAGCCTGTAAGTTTCATCTCTGGGAAGACCTAACCAAAAGCTATTTAAAATGCCTAGAGGGTTGGAAGAGTAAATGCCTCTCGTCTACTGGGCGCATTCTAATGTTACAATCGATGGTCTCTGCTATCCCGGTGTTCTCTATGAGCTGTCTCAAATTACCTAAAAAGGTGATTTCCTGTCTAGAACGAAGTATGAGGAAATTATTTTGGAATGGCTCAAGTAATGATGATAAAATCCCACTCCTTTCCTGGGATAAGATCTGTAAACCTAAAGTTTCTAGGGGTGCTGGTATTAAAAACTGGAATCTTATGAATCTTGCTCTTGGTGCTAAGATGGTTTGGAGTATGTATGCTAATCCGATTATGTTGTGGGCTAAAATTCTTAAAGCCAAATATCTTGATTTGATGGAACCAAATAGAATTCTCACTATTAGGAACCCCCCTAAGGGCTCGACTATTTGGAATTTCATCCTAGATTGTAGACAGGTTATTACTAATCACTTGTCTTGGCAGGTTGGTGATGGGAGATCAACTTCATTCTGGAAGGATTCATGGAATGGTTACCCAACCTTGATTGAGGATGCTTCTCTCCATGAGGTGATGAACATCTGCACAAATGCTTGGGGTGAGAAGTTGGTGGACTATGTCGTATTGAATCCAGAATCCTTGGGTTCACAGTGGATATGGAAAGATGGCAGTCAATTGGGCCTTAATGGCCTTCAATCTGATCTCCTTCGATCGGTTTTTGAGAGTAGAGAGGTCTTAGTCACTGACAATGCTGACTCCCTGATTTGGTGTGCTTCCAAGAGTGGTCAATATTTAGTCAAACTTGGAAATAAAATTATGGATAATCCAAATTAACATGGGGAGTTGGCCTACTAAATTATGTTGGGGGAAGGATTGCCTCCCTAAAGCTGGCTCCTTTGCATGGTTGGCTGTGCGGGGTCGCATCTTGACAGGTGAAAGAAGGAAAAAGTATGGTTTCATTGGTCCCACTAAATGTGTCCTGTGTGGGGAAGCAAATGAGGATGTAGATAATCTTTTGGTTCAATGTAAATTTGCTTATGCCTGCTAGGAAATGATGAAGAAAAAGTTGGATTGGTCAGGGCCCCTTCAGAACTCAGTAAAGGAGCTTTTCCTTAGCTGGCCTTAGGAAAAACCAAAGTCTATCCTGTCTAAGGTTTGGCAAATTTGTCCTTCTATTGTGGTCTGGGAGTTATGGAAGGAAAGAAACCGCAAGATTTTTGAGGACAAGGAAGAATCCCTTGAAAGGGTCTTGGGTAGAATTAATTCTTCTATTGAGGAGGTGCTGGGTGCCTCAACCTTTCTACTTAAGTCCTCTACTCCTTTTACTTTAGCGGATAGGAGAATCCAAAGTGAATGGTCGTCTACTCACATTCGATTTAGAAATGGAGGTCTCCTGCCTGGGAAAGATAAGACAGACATAGAGATGATCAAATGGGAAACCTCGGAATGGGGCTGGCTGAAAGTTAACTTTGATGGCGCTTCGAGAGGGAATCCTGGCCCCTCTGGTGCAGGTGTGATTGTTCGCGACTGAATTAGTAATATTCAGGCATATGGTGCCAAAAAGTTAGATGTTGGAACTAATAATGTGGCTGAGGTGAAAGCGGCTATTTTGGCCTTGAATTTATGTTTAAAAATGGACTGTCGAAAAATTCATTTGGAAGGAGATTCTCAGATTATTATTCAGGCTATACAGAAAGGATATTCATAGGCTTGGCATCTTCAAAGATACATTCATGTTGTGAATGATCTTCTTTCTAAATTTGAGGCCTTCAAAATTAATCATATTCGGCGAGAATGGAATTGTGAAGCAGACATTCTATCTAAGTGGGCTGTTTCCCTTAAAAATATTAATGAGGTAGTGTGGGATGATTTTAATTTGTTGGGTTTTGTGGACCTTGGTTGCAACCTATAATCAACCTCTTTAATTTATTGCACGAACACTGGCAGCCTTACAATTTTTAATATTTTTTGAGTCCCTTGCAAAGTATCCTGCGCGGTTTTAAGCTAGCGACCTCTCGGCTCGTGCGAAAGGTGACGTCTGACCATTAATGAAAGTATTCTCATTTATTGAGTGTAAGGACAACGAATATAAATGAATCCTTTTGGCCCTCTTTATCTGTGGATTGAATGTTTTGAAGGCTTGTCTGGTTTTAGAGGTGGTTTTCGTAACACTCTGGTTTCTTGCGAAACGGTTGAGCTTTGAAATTTAGAAGAACAATGGAAGCTACTTTCTCTGTGGATACTTGCAAGCAACAGAAAGCCTTCACAGGCCCAGTCTCGTTGGTTCGGCTGTGAGGTCTTGTAGAAATAAAGCAGGATAAGGTGGCTCGGGTTGTTGGGGATGTTTTAGGGCCCGCCTTTATGAACATAAAGAAGAAATGGAGAATCAACCTGGATATAATATCAATGGTTATGGCTTGGGGGATAGAAATTGGAAGAGAATGCGTGGAAGTGAAGTGGCTAGTGTCTTGTTTGTTCAATCAAGACCTACTCTTTGAAATGGACTCCATTCTGATGTGGGCGGCCCCCGGCATTGGGCAGATATTACAAAATGTTTCAAAGATGAAAACGAGGCTTGGATTTATCACTTCGTTCCTTTTATTAGGTGGTGGGGTAAGGTGGATAAAGGAAATTTCAGGGCAAACCGGGCTCGAGCTTGGAGCAAGCTGAAGGAATTGGTGGTAGAACATGAAGCGAAAAAGATCACGAAGTGGAGTTTGGTGCCTGTTATGGTGCCGCGCCATGAGAGGTCAAGGCAAGGACGACTTTGCTCAGAAGGTTGATGAGTTTCAGGTTTGGACATTGGTAATTTTTCCCTTTTTGCTACGGTGCCCTTGATGCCCCTATTGTGCGCGAAAGGTGATGAATGACCTCTTATATGATCTCTGATAACAGAGGGATTTTTGAAGACGATAGTTTTTTTGTGGTTGGGGAATGTTTTTCTCTCTTGCTGGAAGGTTTGGGACAATCATGAAATGATCTACAGACTGCCGAAGCCTAGTTCGGGTCTATGCCTACGTCAGGGTGACTAGACTTGCTGATATAATCGTTACCGACTGTACTATGATGTGATGCTTTTGGGTTTGGTTGCTTCTAGGATGATTTTTTGTTTCCTGTTGCGATATGCTATCTCATGTATGTTTTTAGATGGATAATGGTCTAGTAGTTTGGCATGCATGATTTTTCTACAGATTTTGCTATGGTCAGTTGTAAAACAAATATGGTATTTCCGATATACTCATATTGTAATCCTCTTTATATTAATAAAATCATTGTTACCGATAAAAAATAAATAAATTCAAATATAATGAATTGTTTATAGCAGAGAAACAAAATTGTAAAAATTGTACTTATGATACGTACATGTTTATTAAATGCCATAACACATGAGTGCTGAAAAACTTCTACCGTATGAAGTATTATAACTTTTGAAAAATAAATGGGAGAGTTGTATGTAATGCCCAAAATTCATAACACTAGATAGGACATTAAACAAACTATTTATTCTACTCTGAACATATCTAATTTGCAATATTTGTTTATCTTTCTAAACAATGACAAACTACATTAATACATAGTGTGAACCTATTTGTTATCATTTAACTGGAATCTAAAATGATAATAAATCTACTTAGAACAATACAACTTATTACGATGCTCAAATAACCAACATGACTTGCAACTGCATACCTGAATTTCTCTTTCTTGCCTGTGTATCATATTCTCCTTGCCTCTCTATTTCCTGCACCTGTATATACGGCTACACAAGTAGATGCATGATATAAAATTCATAGTTTATTACATACAAGATCGTAAGATAAGCTACATCAATAACTTAGCTAAATCAATCATAAGGTATTTAAAACTAGTTTCGTAAAGAGATGCAAAATATGTAAAATATTGGTAAGGGGTGATCAAGGAAGAACTCAAAAGTACAAGACCTAAGGGCTAGACCTAATGCCTTGGGGGCTCATCATAGATGGCCTTGCCTATGTAACTCGCAGAGACATCGTAGTTCGGGTTTAACTTTAAAACCAGTCTTTTAAAGGATGGTAGAAGTGGTTATGCAACCCCTTTCTAGGGTAGAGTCCCCAGACAGTGTCTCCATCGGTTGCCACCCACTTAGGTGAACAAGGATGAGATCCTAAATAGATTATACCTAAAAATAAGTTATACGTAGACCTCCTCATAAGGTTACCCATCCAACGGTTCATAACTATGATGGAGAACCAATTCTTGTAAGATATTAAGGTAATATACATGATCCCAAAACTACAAGATTTATAATTGTATGAGAGGAGATATATATTACCTAACTCTGTGACCACTTATCTTAAAACTTGCATTACATCATTCTATTTGATACTTGCATATTTAGTCCTTTCAAACCATAAAATAAGCATAGGATAAAAAAGCACAACCTTGATTTCATTCCACCACAAAAAGTGTGGTCCAAATGCTACATGACAACCAAAACATAAACCTCTTTCCTCAGAGAAAATAAGAAAGTACAATCAAAAGAGAGAGGGAGAGTGGTGTTGACTACCAATTGAATTTGCGACAACATGTACGAAGCATCTGAAATAAGATTTTCCCACATTGAATCGAGAATGCACGTGCAACTGCATAGAATATGCATGGATAACAGGATGGAGAAAAACAGTCTTTATGATTGTAATTTCAGCAATGTCTTTATGATACAGGTCAATGTTATGAAGGTCAATCATAATCCGATTTACATAAGTCACATGATACATATGCTAAAGATTGTATAGTAGACAATAAACAATTAGAGCTACATAAAACTAAATACAACATGACATGGTAGTAATGAATAACCCACCCTTGAAGAGAGAGATATGGTACTTTTTCAATGTAGAAAGTGGAAGTTGTTATTGGTCAATCTAGATCAATTGGGTGCACTATAACCTCATGAGATTGATATTGTGTTAAGGCTATGATAAGGAACACACACGTGTCTGTGGTAGGACAGAGCATCTATGATCCCTTGAAAATGATTTTCAATTAGTAATGGTAGGATACTATATTTATGTTCTGAAGCTTCTTTATTCAAAGGGTATCAATGACATTTCTCTCTTCACTAAAATTGAGGGAGAAAGAGAAACAAATGATTAGTAGTCGACATTGAGAAGACCTAAAACAAAGTAACAATAATGAAAATAATGAATAAGTATGCCAACATAATGAATAAGTGAGAAAAATACATTGATCCAATAACAACAAATACATTACAAATGTCAAGCTCACGGTCTCAATGAAATAAACAGTGTATAAAACAATATATGGTGCACAACAACAACAAGCATACAATGACAACAATAACATTGCATGATGCCCAAGCTCAAATTCAAAACAGTAATTCTAATGTATGATCTAATAGAAGCAACCTCATTGATCATTACCTTTGACTCCTCCATCATTATAGAAGAGATAACTACCTACAACTATATTTCATAAGGCATTGAAAACTAGTTTTGTAAAGAGATGCAAACTATGTAAAATATTGGTAAGGGGTGGCAAGATCAAGAATGAACTCAAAAGTACAAGACCTAAGGGCCAGACCTAATGCCTTGGGGGCTCATCATAGATGGCCTTGCCTACGTAACTCGTAGAGACATCGTAGTTCAAGTTTAACTTTAAAACCAGTCTTTTAAAGGATGGTAGAACTTTTAAACCCAAGGGTTCATAACTACGATGGAGAATCAATTCTTGTAAGATATTAAGGTAATATCCATGATCCCAAACCTACAAGATTTATAATTGTATGGGAGGAGATACATATTACCTAATTCTATGACCGTGAGTAAAGGGCCACACTGACATTTAGATATTCCCTATTTCTATGACTGTGAGTAAAGGGCCACACTGACATTTAGATATTCCTAAAAAATGTTAGTGGCCACACTTAGATTATTAACCAATATTATATAAGTCATTAACTAGCTACTGTTTACACTAATAATCGATATCCCTTCCATGCTGGCGTGTCAAATAGATCACTAATAACCCAAAGTCGCACTTGACTAATGTCAATGATCCCTCCTAGAGTTGATACTTGATAGTTTAAAATTCTATACAGTGCATTGTTTCTGTAAAAAGAGGGTTCAAAAGTCATGAAAATGATAATACTCTACAGTTTTCATTTGAAGCAAAAGGGAAAATCTCTTATAAAATTATTGGTATAATTTGGATAGCAAGGATCACCCAACTTCATAAAACAAGAACGGAAACAACCCAACTCAAAAGTAGAAGACATAAAAACCTGTCTAGTGATCATATTGTGTTTAAGGTGGCGCCTGATGTTGCTGCAACGACTACATACATTAAATTTTGCATCATTGCTTGATGTCGTTGAAGCAGCATCAAACTCCACCTTCAACACAATATGATCACTAGACAAATATGTATGTCTTCTACTTTTAAGTTGGGATGTTTCCGTTCTTGTTTTATGAAGTTGGGTGATCCTTTCTATATACCAATACTTTTATAAGAGATATGCCCTTTTGCTTCAAAATAAAACTGTCGAGTATTATCATTTTCATGACTTCTGAACCCTCTTTTTACAGAAACAATGCACTGTATAGAATTTTAAACTATCAAGTCAAGAATTGCTATTGAGGGCTTTAAATGGATAGTTGTCAATGTCTCCGGGGTTGAATATAGTATGCTCCTGTATGATCCATAACCTAGAAGGAAGGAAAAGATGGGGTTAGATCCAAAGGATCTAAGTAATGCCTGACACCCTATTACTGATCCTCATCTACAATTATGCATGTGCATAGTCAAGCCATACACTTCTAAAAGGAACAAGGATAAAATTTATAAAAACCCATCCAAGAGTTAGACATCATAAATATAAATAAGGTTAACTTTTTTAAAATGTTATGAATTTTTTCAATTTTTTTTAATAATGTTAATTTTTTATTTTGTTTAATTTTATATAGAAAATCATAACAAAGTCATAAACAACAAAAAGTTCATGAGTTTATCAAAATATGTCAACGTATCTACATGAAATTCTAAAAAAGTTTCAGTATCTACAATAGCCCTCTGTTAATCACATTTATGCATATGGTCCCAAGAAAGTAGTGCACAAACTACACAAAGAAGGCATCACATAAACATGATTTCTAATTTCACCATTGAAGCGATCCCGGTGGCACTAGTTGCTGTACACACAAAAGTAGTCCACTTCTATGAATCCTTACATGCAAGGAAACTCAAGAATGAGCCTTCACAAATCGATCCATAGCTCTCTATGCATGGAGTTGCAAGATTTGTAAAATTGCTCTTAGCTAGAGCTATAAACTCATGACCTTGCCAATAAACCATACAATGAGAGATTCAATGAAGACAAGGGC
>MU223827.1:579746-608259 GCA_018584345.1 Thuja plicata | reverse complement strand
AATCTCACGATAATTGTTGATGTTTCGACAATTCCTCTCATTACTTCTTCTCCGCTTGAAACAATTGGGAGTACCCGGGAAAGATGAGTCGACTCTACTATACCCTTTTCCATGTCCACTACATGCGCGGCTAATTTCTTCTTTTCTATCTCCATTTCTCATCATGCTTCGTCCTTGTTATATTCGTGGCCAAAATATCGGTATTTAGAGTCGACTCACTTTCCCGGGTACTCCCAATTGTATGAATTGGAGTTGAACCATGTGTCACCTACACTCTTGCAAGTCATTGTCGACACATCAACGAATGGTGATGCAAAAGTTTAATTAGTAGTAAACAAAGTAGAAGAAAAAGTAAGCTTATCATCATGGTGGACATAGCCTCCAATAAAAAAGTTGGATCAGGAGAGAGACATGTCTTGTATCAAGGAGCCATGTAAATTTTAGTAATATAAATAGTTACAAACTATCATTTCTAGATTTCTCCAATTTTAGTAACAATAAATGTGTTGTGTCATAATCAAAGGGATTTAAAAATATGTCATTACTTATAGAGAAGGTGACAGAACTATACCACATAGTTGTATACTTTTGCATATATGCAATGAATGGTTATTTTCAATGTCAATCAATAAAATATCTAAAGAACTACTCAATACTATAGGAGTTGGTAATTGTTAAATGATGCCACATATAATTAGAGAGTCCCAAAATTATATTGACAATGACAGTTCATCGATGACCCATCAGATGAATTAAACCAAAAAGGAGGCATCATCACACATAAGACCTATACCATCCAATCAACAATTGGGGGGAGTTTAGGACACACATTGAATCAACACTTCCATAGACAGTCAGCCTCAGTAACATGCGGTGAACATTTTATTAGGAAAAGTTAACCATCAAATGAGACAAACTCAACAGCTAGTCAGTCACAGTCCAATCAGTAATTCTGAGACATTCAGTAATAAATTTTCCTCAAATAGTTTCATTAGGGAGGAGATGACATTGATGGTGGGCAAGGAACTTCAGTCCAAGAGTGCTGATTTGGCTTCCCATTTGAATTGTGGTCCTTGGTGCTCAAGATGGGCAAGAGATTCAATTAGGAAGAAGGCTGGTGATATTTAATTGATAAGAGATTGGTTTTATTTCTTTTGTATATATCTATATAATAGGACTCTATAGAAAAATATAGTATGTCTCTAAAGATAATATTGGAAGGATGAGGGCTTGTCACCTTATTGACTCCCTAGTGACTACATAAAATGCAATAATAATAGGTTATACATTGGTGATGGTCTACTACCCTTTTTGGTCTTGAGTGATTGTTTTGTTGGTGCGCATTGGTTCACCTATTTTTTTTTCATGTTGGTGCTACAGGTTTGATAATGGGCCTATCCTAGTTAGACCCCACTACTCTAGTGCGCAAATGTAATATTTTAGTTATCAATATAATGGGTATTGTCCCTTGGCAACTATTTACCTACCAAAAAAATTATTGTCCATCTCTGCAATTATTAAAGATTTTTTTTAAAATTATTACATTTTTCTATTCTAAATATCAATTAATTAATTTAATCTATCCTTACACCCCACTCTTAAATTCTGCTAAACTTGAATAATTAATTAATCCTTGAAAAATACATTCCAAACTTAAATATTTTACATTTAATTTTATCAAATATTAAAATATGATATGATTAAAAATATTAATGAAATTTGATTGGTTAAAATTAAAAAGTTTAATCACTACTTAAATGTTGCGCGTTGCTTGACTGAATTTCAAAAAAAGGTAAAACACAATGGATTTGAAAAAAAAATTGACCCTTTTTTTTATATCTTTGGTTCATTTTACATGGAGATTAGCCGCCACCATAGTTCATAGCCTACCAATAGCTCAATAAACATATTTAATAATAAAAATTATAAAATAGCTTAAAATAATAAATATAAGGATAGCTCAATAGACATCTCAAATAATAGGAATTAGAAATACTAACTAAAGTGCTATCTCAATAAACATCTTGAATATTATAAAACACACCAAATATTAAAATATATTTGAACTTATCTTAAAAATACTAACTATCAAAATAGTTCAATAAACATTTTCAATAAAAAAAACTATAAAATAATCAAAATATATTAGAGCCTAATTCCATGTTACGAAATATAAAATATTAAAATTTGTTTGACCGTGACTCCATGTTACCATGTTATAGTAGGGACCCAAGAAGCATTTATTTAATGGATTCATTCATAGTAATCTCACCCAAACAATTTAATTCCAATCAAGGAAAACTAAGATACACTACGAGACCTCTATCAAAAACTCAATTTATATTCTCTAAAAAACATAAAACTTTAAAGTCTGATTTATTTGGCAGTACCAAAAATGTTTAATACTATTTTGTTTTTGTTAAAAACGTGAAGTTCACCTGCCAATCAACAACAAATCATCCATGTGCATTACAATATGATAGGAGAGAAATTGAGACGTTCTCTTCGAGCAATCTACTATATAAATGTTGCGTGTTTGCATGCTTTTCCGACACCAACATATCTCCTCCAAATTCTCTTAAGTTGGGTAAGAGTTGTTCATCTTTTTGGAAATAAAAATGGCTGCAAGTGCTGCTGCATTGCCTCATTCTTTCAATCTCCACCTTCATACTCAAATAGAAAGGTTGATTTATGGGGTTAGCCTTATCTTCCCATCAACTCAGTTTGATGATGATTTAAGTGCCTTTCATGGTTATTGATCTTTTTTTTCTGTGGTTAGTCCTTTGACTGAAAATGACTAGTCTCTTGTATGATTAGGCGAGACATTGGATTTTATGATTGTTCTATCTCAAGATTGAGTAAAATTTGTTGGAGTTTTTATATTAATAGTTAGTTTTATATTATTAGATAAATAAGATAAATTGTTAGTTATTCTCGCAGGAGGTTATTCGTAGGATTCATAAGACTATAATGACCAATGTTAAGGCAATGTATTGTACAGATCAATCAAGCATTTGATATCAATTTTTAGTTTACCACTTTTCTATGCCATGGTTTGATGGTTAATTAGAATATGCTCACCAATTTTAAACATGGTATTAGAGAATTTAATTTTTCCAATGCCTGTAATACTATTGTGCCTTGGTAATGTGCAATCAAGAAATTGAACAAGGCATTTATAAATCACCTTTTAGATCTAGAGTCAACGAAGAGATAAATACAATTTCTATTTCTATTTACAATCTAAAAGTGAGACGAATGCAAGAAGAGTGAAATTTAAAATACAAGTTTGAATGCAAGATGGGTAAATCGTTAAACATTAGTTGATGTCTGCACAGATGGGAGACTAAAGGGTGATGTGACAAGGGAATGGCGACGCTAGCTTGGAGTCTGACTTTGTTATTTGTTTTGGCTTAAGGGGTAGCTACTAAGAGAAAATTCTTGATAGGAATCAGAACCTCTAAATGGTTTAAATGTATAGAAAGAAGTGTGCCCAGCTTAGGAAGCTTAAGGTTATTTCTTTTTAGAATGGCTGAAATGTTTATTCAGACTATTATTCACTCATTTGAATAGGGGTATTAACTAGTTTATCAAGTTGTAAGCTTAAGGTAGAAAACATAAGAATTTCATTGGCTTGTGTGTAGACATACAAGTATGAGGGAAGTACTTAATGTTCACGTGCAAGAGTATGAAACTCTTGGGAACTATTAAAAAATTATGAACGGAAAACTGAGAATCATAGCAAGTTGTTCCTTAACGGGTCACTATCTTGAATAAACAATATTGTTGTTTATTTGATTTCCAAAAGGTTAAGATCTCCGTATGAGAGGATTTTTTAAATTTGATTTTCAAAAGGTTTTGATCTCCGTATGAGACATATGTTTACTAAATGAAGCTTGCTAAAGTTTAAACCAATCAGAAACTTGTCAAGAGAACTTAGGGAATATGGTAGTTCTACACAAAGTTCCCTTATTTTCCTAGTATCACAATACTCATTAAGTCGCAAGTATGAGAAGGGTTGGAGATCATTCATGTAGCCAAACAGTGTAATGAGTCAAATTGTTGTGTTGAGTCAATTTCATAAAACCAATCAAGGTTCACTGCGTCAAGAAAGCTAGGGTAATTGCCCAAAGTTTGAGAATGCAAGTATGCTCATATAGTGGCTCCTTGTCAACTCTTGCTTTATTGTTTTACATGAGTTTGAAATTGTAGGATGTCTGAAGATCCAAGTCAAGTAAGGGTGGGTGAGCACATGAATACACTTCAAGTTAAGTGTTATAACATAACACTTAACTTGAAGTACAAAAGGTCATAAACTAATGCAAGCAGACCTTTTGGCCAAAGTGGCAAAAAGGTCTGCTTGCATTAGTCAGTTCACTGTGTCCATATGCATAGTGCAGTCAGTTTCTCATGCATAGTTAGCAGGTGTCTATAGTAGTATGGTCAATTGGATCTATGTAGCATACAACACCAAACTTTGATGGCAAAC
This sequence comes from Thuja plicata, assembly GCA_018584345.1. Classification (NCBI taxonomy): domain Eukaryota; kingdom Viridiplantae; phylum Streptophyta; class Pinopsida; order Cupressales; family Cupressaceae; genus Thuja; species Thuja plicata. Next base: position 603,770 of record MU223827.1, on the reverse strand, counting down.
TTGACCAATTTTTGTGTCTGTACACATGTGAAGGGTAGGGCCACTTCTAGTAGGAAGATGTGTAGGGGAATGCTAGGTCTATGGTTGGAGGAAATTTGCTCGAGTGATGTTCTCCCTCATGCAAATTCACATCAAGACTTGTGATAAAGCTCAATCAGTTGAGATCCTAATAGAATCTATTCTCTCTATTTCAAGCTATGTTATATCATTGCTTAATTTGATTGTATGTTGTTATTCAGAGAAATGAACATGTTAGAATCATATTGAATTCATAATAGCATTTCAGAAGATATTTTTATGTGTCATGTTGTACATTATTATTCATGTTGAAATGTTATTTCAAATGCATAAAATTTTTCATATGCACACTTGCAACTTTTACTTTGTGTTGTGGTTAAATATAGTTATACTCATGTTAAAAGAAATGAGTGGTTACATATGGTATCGAGGAACCAGGTTCAATACTGGACCTAAGAGCTCACCACCTGAAACTATAAGCAAACTTAATGTTAGCTAATGAAAACAAATGAACCTATCTATATTGATAGGAATGAGAATTTTCTAAATTTCACAGAAGAAAGTTCTCCTGAACCAATGCTATCACAAGAAAGACATTAAACATGATACTTTTTTTGACTATTTTGGGTGTGAACTATTGCTAGTCTATGAAACCTTCAGAAGCATCATTAAAAGACTCTAGAAGGAGAGGAAGAAATGATTAGTAGAAAACAAAGAGACACCAACCCCTTTATCTTTTGTAAACAGTAATGCACAAGAACATTTTCAAGATTCCCCATCCAAGGGGAAAGATGTACTGGAGGAATAGAGAAACCTACACATTTGCCCCACCTCCTACTTTATTGTATCTAATTTTGAAGAGCAGGAAATTCCCATTGAAACATACTGCATTAGCAGTGATGGTAGTTCATAAACATGTAAAATTTTGAACAATGTATAGAAAGAATAGTTGTGTGATAATGTAAATGATGTACATTCTTTTGAATAAATAAAGAGATCTAGACTATCACATTCTAAGTGAGAAACCAAATAGTAAGTTGCCTATGTTTTGGGGTTTTATATTGGTACATTAACTGTGATCTGGCATTACTGTGGAAATTTCATGACATAATTTATCAAGACAGATTCTATATTTAATGTAAATGAACTACATAAGTTTCTCTCCCATGTGTGGAAAACTGAAAAAATATTTTAATTAATTTCTTTTTTATAATATTTCATTTTGTACTTCTTTCATGGTGATGGGTAACTGTTAGCACATTTTCTTACTTTTTGGTTAATTGTATACACAAGTCTTTATTTTTCAAAAATACAAAATTGATCTAAAGGAGGGAGTTATAGTTTCACAACAAGAATGAGAGAGGAATCAGTTACCTATTCATTCAACAGAGAGGTTATTTCAATAGGAGAAGCATTTTGACTTCATTTTAAAAGAACTGGTAGAAGCCACTGACAATTTTAATGAAAATGAGAAGCTTGGACAAGGTGGTTTTGGAACCGTATACAAGGTGAACCTCTATTCCTTGAAAGACATAGTGTTTCCATGGATTAGGAAATATGTTTAAATAGACATAGAGAAGTCTTATTTTTTTTCATCTCTTAGGGAAGAACAAAAGATGGAAAGGAAATAGCAGTGAAAAAACTGTCTGTGAAGTCAACACAAGGTAATGAACAATTTATGAACGAAGTGAAACTTGTGGCCAATGTTCAACATCGAAACCTTGTGAAACTGTTAGGGTCTTGCACTAAGGGAGATGAAAGGTTGATTGTTTGAGTATGTGCCCAACAAGAGCCTTGACACCTTCCTCTTTGGTAATTTACACTTGGTTTCACCATCATTCCCTTTCTCATCGAGACTTTTAGTATTCCAATGTTGTTTGAAAGGCATGATTGTCTAAGAATTGGGATTGCAGATCCATAAAATTTTAGACCTTAAGATTGGTAAAAATGTTATAACATTATCCTTGGGATTTCCTGCGGGCTTCTTTATCTTCATGAGGATTCACCGACAAAAATTATTCACAGAGATATTAAACCAAAAAATATTTACCAGTGGGATTGGCCTCCATACTGTAACACCCCAAAATTGGCATCTTGCAACCCTAACCAATTTTTTTGCATTTGTCATTCTTCTGAATCATCAAATTCCTATTGTACTAGGAAATCCTGAGTTTTGACTGACTCTACTTGACCTAAGTGTCAAATGCAGAAAACCCTAAATCTGCATTAATCATACATTATATTTAATTCCTAAATATCTATTGGCTAAACAAACCCTATATTGAATTAATTTAATTATAAAGTCCTAGCATTTTAATTAAATTAAATTCACCCCTTTTAGCTAAAGCACATAAAAAGGAATTAAATAATATTTAATTATTAAATAAATATCCTCATTTCAATAATTGAATTTAATTATCCAGATAATTGAGAAAAACACATTTATGAGGTCATATTCTATTTATTTAATTAAATATTCTTTCAAAAATCTTCTCTCCTATTCAGAAATAGAAGTTTTGAATTAACTGTGCTTTAAAGAGAAAGAAAACAATTAAAACAAAAAAGAAAATAGTTTAAAACAAAGGGAAAACAATTCATTGTTTTCTTTTAAAGAAAGCTTGCTAATTTGAACTGGCTTTTCTATCTATTTTATTTTCAAAATGGAAACTTTCTATTCTAAGCAGACTCTTAGTCTATAAAAGAGCTCCCATTTCTCATTCAAACCCCTGAGAAAAATATGCATTGTTAGAACAAAGAATTGCTGCTTCATTTTAGTTGATAATCTCATTTACATTTAGCTATCATTTGCAATAGATTAATGTCAATTTCTTAGATTAATTGAATTAAAATCATGTCTTAGTTTAATCTCATTTCAATTCTTAGAATAATCTTGCATCTTTCAATATCATTTAGATTAATCTTGCATTACATTGCATCATATTCATGGAGAAAAATCCTTCATTCTTACATTGGTCTATGGTTGTGAGACTCTCGTTTTGAGAGCTATTCAAAATCCCATCTAGATAGAAGGTAACATGTCGAATCATACATGCATGTAGGATGAATAACTCATATTCACTTCTGTATGTGGTTGATGAACAAGGACTATGTTGAAGTGTATGGTTGAATAACAAGGCCAAATTTAACATATACACATACAACAAGGTAATATGTCTATTAAAATTCCCTTTTGTAGCAATTTACTTGTATTGTTATGGCGATGTCCGTTAGGAAACCCTAGCTACATTACAAATCTAGCTAGGAAACCCTAATGTCGTGTCCTCTAGAGTTTTTAAGGAAACATACCAATATTAGGACGATGCACAATGCTCATGAAGCCCTTCTAGTATTTGGATGATGCACAATGCTCATGAATCCCTTCCAGTATTTAGACAATTCACAATGCTCATGAAGCCCTTCCTCCCACCCGCGATCCGGCTAAGACAGGATGAAGTGAGTTTGATCACTTTTCCTTTTTTTTGTTTATATCTTGATTTGGTCAAAATTTCTACAATAAACTTAACTAAAGTCAAAATTTCAACCTTTTCAGGACATAGATAAAAAAAAGTGAACACCACAAGCCAAAATGGCCTTTGGTTGAAAATGAGGCCCAAATGTATTAGTGTTCTATTAGGAGATCTTTAGTGGTGTCCATTTCCACTAGAATCCAACAAAATATTATGTGAATGAAATGTGTTGAGTTTGTATATATAATTACAAAGTTGCCAATTGTGCTTCCAATTGCTATAAGACATGATTTGGACCAACAGTTGTTGGTATTCTGATAGATTTTGAGGTGTAGTCATAAGGAGTCACTTATTTGGTTGTCATTGATGGAAACTAAGTCAGTACAGTCATGAAATACTATAGGTGAAGTAAAGACACAATGGGTAAGAAGGTAATGCAGAAAATTGGCTAAGTCCTGAAGATTGGTAGTTAGTGAGAACATCAGTTTGGTGGAAATCATGGTAGAATTGGAATTATGAGGAGCGGTCACAGATACAACATTAACATGTTTATATTTCAGTGTGGTTCCAACCAAAACTCATTTGATTGATCGGTAAAATATTTTTTGTTGTCACACACATTAAGACAGGTAGAACTCAAGAGTTCTTGAGTAACAGTTGGTAAATCACAGATCAGTGAGAGGTATAGTATGTGCAATGATATCTAATGATATGATGACTGGGAATAGAGGTTAGGGATTTAATGTTTTGAAATTTATGTGATCGATGCAATCATTTAAGATGGATTTGAGGTATTACATTGGAGAAGTCAAAATGTGTTTGACTACTTTGGAGATACAACTTGCAGATCTTATCTTGATCTAACACGGTCATGATAAAACACGTTATACAGTGAGATTATTACTTTGGCCCGTGGTACTTTCGCGAGAAAGTATTTAAAGATCATTTTTGATGTGTTTGATGTCGGTGCAAGTTGTGCATATATTGGGAACTACTCATATTGAAATGTAGTTGTTGAGGGTGATGCGATTAGGGTTTTGTGATTTCAATATAAGGTTGCGATTAGAAATTTGAAAGATAGAGAAAAGAGAGCAATTACAAAGTACAAAGAACATATTGGATCTGACAAGAAATCAATGCTACATCTAGATCACTCATTTTGTTGTTCCCTAATAGTTGCAGCAAGAAAAATCCCTTAACCGAGTGAACTCTAATAGGTTCTTTTTGTAAATCCCTTAACCGGTTAACTCTTAATTGGATTTTTAATTCCTCTAGCGAGGTAGATCATAACTGATCTGATTGTACTTCTAACAATTTACTAGTCACTCCTAATAGGGTGAACCCTCAGAAAGGGAGATTGTAGCTCCTAACAGGGCAAACTCATTTACTATAGTAGAGGGCTTGTGAGTGCCATCCCCACTGTGGTTTTCTCACTCTAACCAAGGGTTTCCATGATAAAATATCTGTGTCATGTGTGATGAGTTTGTGGATGCTTGATAGTACTTTATTTTATGTGTTTGCATCAATTATATGCTTTGTGGTTCAAAAAGTAATTCTACCATTATTTAGATTAGTGGTTGAATTTTTTTATTACATGTTTGTACTGATCAGTACCTAATAATTCCAACAACAGTATAAGGGGAGATTTGGGAGATGAACCTAAATCGACATAAATTAAAATTTTTTGTGGATAGACTAGAACATGGACACCAGATTTTAAAATCAACATACTTTGTCCCAACAACCATACATAACTTAGAATGACACTTCTATCTTTGTTACAATCAAAGACCACACTTAAAAAACCTCTTGTGCTTGGTTAAATCTCTAATTTTTTCTTCCATTAAAGGTAGACATGATTTTAATATCCATGCATGGATCTTTTGAAGGCTAGTCCATAAATGGATAAACCTTCCAATTACTCCATTCTCAAAAAAATTCCTCATTTTTAGATAGGTCCTTTGTTAATAAGAAATTGAAATTAAAATTTAATGTTCTCTCAAAGCAATGCACAATCTTCAGGTTGTTAATACTTGTGTGATCCAAATCCGGGGATAAAACAATGTCAAATGAGTCCTAAATACTGTGATATCCAGTCAACAACCTTACCCAGAGGTGGATCTATGAACACTACAATAAAACAATAAGAATCTAGTGCAAAATTCTTTATGTGATCTCATCCAATGGATTCTACACTAGATTTAGGCACTGCCTTAAACATTGGGAAAACAGACCGATGACACATGATTTGGACCACCATTTTCCCAAAGTAAAATGCTAGAGTGAGCTTCTATGGATACTAGTGATATTCCCAAGCCAACAATAAGGAAGGAGACAAGAACCATGTTAAGGAAAATGCCATATATACATATTCATTTACCTCTCTCCATAGATCAAATTTGGAAGGGAAGAATAAAATCTACGCACATTGAGGTAATGTTAGGGATGAAATAGAGTTTTTTTGTCAATGAAATTGTACCCACACTAGATAATGTTAGTAATAACTGAGAGGGGGGGGGGTGAATCAGTGGCCTCAAAAATTTATCCTTTAATCACTAACCACCAATCAAATAAATATCAGATTATTAAGTCCCTACAAGATGCATGCCTTGAAATACTTATACTAATTAACTGTCTGTCGATTTTCCTTTTCTGACCTTATTCTCCTTGATAACCGATAAGCAGTAAAACTATTTACCGATACTCAGTAAATATGCAGAGTATACCAATCAATCCAGAAATGCATATGTGAAATGTAAAACCGTAAAGTAATAAACCATACACACATAACACATGGATTTTTAACATGGAAACCCTGTTAAGGGAAAAACCACTGGGACCGGTACCCCAAATTTTCACTCTTCTAAAGTGAGCCCTGTTAGGATCCAACCCCGTTAAAGGTTACAAACACACTGTTAAGTGCGACCTTGTTAGAGGATTTTAATATGAGTCTATCACTTGATATCTGGTATGTATATGCTACCAATATTGATCAACCTCTATGGGCACAATAGGTATCTGGCATATCTGGTGCTACCTAATTGCATCAACCTCCTTCTTAGACTGTGTGTCGGTATCGGGCACTCAAAGCTATCTTCATGATAATTTTTTTGGCAATCTGTTAGGATATACCTCAATTATAGAAGACTGTTAAGTCCTGCTTTGTTAAGATACTTGATGCTTCAATGGTTAAAATGAAACACAATGACCTATTTCTAATGCAACTTGAATTGCAGATTTTTAGATCTATTTAAGTACAATACCTCTCTGATCAATATATCAATTCAATTCTTTTTTCTCCACACTTTCTTCTCTATGATGCTGTGCTTCACTGTTTGTCGGTGTCTGCAAAATTCTTTAGCTCTTCTTCAACTTGATTGATCAGGACTGTATGAAGTTATCCTTCATCAGTTTCTCTTCAGCATCCTCTTTTTATTCACTCCCCGTGTATCTGATTGCTTTACAGAAATGAATTATGCTTGTCTCTTATATAGACATGATATTCCTTAATTCTTGATTCTTGATTCTTGATTCTTGATTCTTGGCGTGAAAAACAATCCACCCAATTGATTTAAAGCATAACTCCTAATTTATCTCATAGTTATCTTCTTGCCAACTGTACAAATCTTCTTTAAATAATTTACTTAACTCTGGTCGAATAAAACAAATAAAACAACTAGTTAAGTCTATCCTTAAGCTCTGCCAGCTAGATATTTTGTCATTTTTTGAACTCTTTGTTCTGTCGGTCAACTCTGCACTTAGTCACCGGTGATAACTGCTAGTTCCGTCGGTGTGACTCCAGTTAGCTTCAGGATCTCCGTTTGTTGGGCATCATTGGATTTTTCTCATCGGGCAATACTATCTTCTGCTCGCTAGACATCACTGTGACTTTTTCTTTTCCTTTACCGATGGTGTGAACTCCATCAGTGTTGTTTGTCAGTTAGTGAATACTTGACTTTTATGCATTGCTGAAATCATAACCTTTGTTCCATTGATTCTCTAAAGTCTTTGGCATTATGTGTATGACCATACAGATGATATCAAGTTGACATCAATGACAATACAAACCATTAACTAGTTTAATGTCTTGCATCATCTTCAACTTAACATTATCAAACATTTAATCAGTTACATGTCATCAGATAAAAGAAATGAAGGGCAAGGTCCCTATGCGCAATGAGATTATCCTTATCTCAAATGGATAAGTTTCCACATAAAGGACCACCAGTATCAATAGTATAATTAAAGGCATCACCATCAACAACACTAGAAAAACTAGATGATCCAGAGTCCAAGCCATGAGTAGCACCCTTCAAGACCCCTGCAAATCCAAAAATTTGTAGGTTCGATATTTGTGGTATTGTGTTGATATCAGATTCTTAACGAGATTATTGAATTTTTTTCTTACTTCTATTATATTGTTATAATTATAATTATTTTTCTTGTAATATATTATCATTATTGTTATATACTTATTATTTATGTTTTTGATTAAAGGATAAAGTAGGTTTTGAAAGGATGTGAAACATTTTACAAAAATGAATAGTTGATGTACAAGATAAGTAAGCTATGCCAAACAACAATCATCAACCAAACAAAAAAAAGCTAATTTTTGCAAATCAACAAATAACCAGGCACAAGTAGGTTTTGAAGGGCTCCTAAAACCCTTTGCAAATATCTAAAGAAAAACTCACCAACATACAAACATCATAAATAAAAGGACCAAAAAATGGAAAGTAAACCACCTTTGGAAACTTTTAACCACCACAAGAACCCTTAATTATGGATAGAGAGGCATAATTATTCTTAGGAAACCTCTCTCCCTTCTCTACACAACCTCCTAATAAATTCATCCTTTGAATGTATAGAGAAAGGGGAAGTAAGGAGGACTATATACCAAAGGCTCTAAAGGAAAAGAAAGTGGAATAGAAACTATATCTAGTTCATCATTCAAGAAATCCACAATAGGCTTTAAAGGAAAATTTGACACATGCTGTTCAATAGGACTATGAGAAATCTCTGAAGTAGCCACAATCTTTGAATCCAATTTAGGACCATTAAGAATATCTAGACACAACCTTTGAAACAATTTTCTCATCCCTAGAATCATCTTGAAGATTAAAAAATATCCCACTGTAAGATGCTCAAGAAGAGCATTTTTCCATCATTTTGCATTATTATAATTAGATTTTTGACAATTTATAGCCAAGTACTAGTAGGAAAATATCTCCTATAGTGGAAAGGGATACCCTTGTAGTCAAGAATATAAAACCAATGTCTATCCCAACAATCAAGATGAACTCTCCATGAACATATTTTGGGGTATAAATATCCACAAGAATGTGGGAAAACGTAGGGTGATAATAGATAAGAGAAGAAGGGTTATCCATAATTGACCTACCAATAGAATCTCTAATACATTTCAAAGAAATACTTATCCCAATTATAGAGAGGAAAATTAGGAATTCTAACTCAGGTAGTAAAAACACTAATAGATTCAAAGAGAGGGTTAAAGGAAGGGAACCAAGGCCTAAGAGAAAGTGAGTGCTTACCCCACAACCCAATAATGGGCCTCCAAGAATCTGAAACACATTTTCTCAAATCTGGAAGGGAAGACCATAAACTATTAAACCTACAGATAAGAGAAACATGAGAGAAGTACTCTTCTTTTTCCAACACCTCCTTTCCTAAAATAACAGAAATAACATAAGGGAAGGAAGATGAAAAAGACAAGGATTTACCCTTGTAGAATCATACATTTCATCCCTATATAATTTATTTCTCACCTAGGTCTTATTTTATCATGTATGGTCTCCTATATCCAATCCTATTTATCCTAGTTTAATTTCTTTTAAAAATGTGGATTCCTTTCCACATTATGTATCATTATTCCTAATTTTGGCAATTGGGTCCCCATAATTAGGGCCCAAATTCAAATTATGTAATGGTTAGCTTGTAAGAGTGAGAAATTAAATACTATGACAACTTGCTCTAAAATTTGAACTCCAAAATGTTAGGGAGAGGTATAAAAGAAAGTTACCCCCTCATTTGAACTCATAAGATAAATCCATCAATTCAATCAAGCACTCAAGAATTCAACATCAAGCATTCAAGGAATCCTTCTTTAGATCTAGCATTGTGGAAAGCTTCAACAACCTTCATGTGAGCATGTGTTTATGTTTGATTTTATAGGTCTTGTAGAATAATGTCATTACATCAATACTTGTGATCATATTTGATGAGCATTGCAAGGCATAGGATAATTTAATTCTCAGATCTAGTTTTTACTATACATCTGCACACTTTAATTTCCATTTCAAATAATTTTAATCTCAAGTTTAATTCCTAAGATGGGGTTTGACTTAGGCAAACCCATTTCAAACCAATTTTTTCTCTCTTTTATGTGTGTCGGTAACAAGTGGTGAACACATGAATTTAGATATAGATAGAGTGTCATAAGAGTTATGGAATGCCTATCCACATATATAAAAAGGTTGGTACCTAGTCACCCTTTTTGTTAAAGTCCTCAGACCCAGTTTCCTTTCTTGGTTAAGTCCTTATTTGAATTTAAACCACAGGTTAGTTGTTTGTACTTTCTAGATCATTTTCCAAACTTTGTGTAACTATTTCTAGTTCCACTATTTATGCTAAAAATCATCGTTTTGTCATATTTTACTCTAGATCTTGTATTCGTATTCCATAATTACATAAGTGTTTTAAAATCACCACAAAGGATCTTTGAATTCACCTTGTGCCCAAAGATCTTGAGCCAAGTGGACCGGTCATTCTCCTTCCAATGTAAGAGTGAAATAGGCCTAAGATTCCTAGTTTGCATGCATAGACTAGCAAACCCTATTTTCCTACTTTACAACCCCAATGAGAGGGATGAATAGGAGCATAAAAGGGTTTACCACCATAAGACCTAGCCACATTAGTATAGGAAAGAAACATTGAGTTAGAGGTAGGATAATTCACATATATAGATCCAAAAACTAAAGGAAGAAAATCTACAACATTAGGGACACTGCCATTCATAGGTAGAAAAATAAAAATGGATGACAACTACCAAATGATAAAAGGAAACAAACCAATAGGGTTGGTGATACAAAACTGATAACTAGAAATGAACCCTCAATAGATGAAAAATTAGCAATAGACAACAATCCGATAGTAAATGATGAACCAATAGAAAATTTTGTAATGGAAATTTTCACATAACTTACAAGAGATATCATGCAAATAAATACTCATAATCCATATGCAAAAGAATAGAAAAAATAATCATAAAAGATAACACACGATATAGCCTGGAAAAACCCTCACGAGGGAAATCCCTAGCCTCAAAAATAATCCATCATTTATGTATTATTCAACAATGCAACATTACAAACATCCATAAACACCTCTCAATTAGGAACCCTTTACATGAACTCCATAGAAATAGGCATCTATCCACACATCCTATGTCATGCTTCAAACTCTTACAAATGCTAAAAAAAATATTCTCTCAAACCCTTGGCCAGATCAACCAACTAGCCAACCTAAAACAACTAACCTTTTGGTTTCTTTTATAGAAAGGAGCTCCCAACAAAATTGATAAGTATGAGATATTTTCCACAAGTCAAATTGTGATATTGCTATCAAGATTCAACTATGTAGTTTTTTGAGTGAAACTCATTCACCCACGTTTCATGAGTAGTGGTTCACAAGAATCCATCTCTCATGATAATGAATGGAACACTTAGCACTCATTGCATCTAGGTGATGCTCACAAAGGTGAAGCACCGGGACTTCTCAGAAGGTCACCCATCCTAGTACTAGTCCAACTTGAGCGTGCTTAACTATGGAGTTTCCTCCATGGTTAAACCCAATATTCTTGTAACCCCATTTTAAAAACCTTCAAAAACTATTGTGCCATATGAACCATTCATTATAAATCCCTTTAATCTCATTAATTTATTAGTACGAGATATTTTCCACAAGTCAAATTGTGATATTGTTATCAAGATTCAACTATGTAGTTTTTTGGGTCAAACTCATTGACCCATGTTTCATGAGTAGTGCTTCACAAGAACCCATCTCTCATGAGAATGAATGGAACACTTATAACTAATTTCATATAGGTGATTCTCACAGAGGTGAAGCACCATGACTTCCTGGGAGGTCACCCATCCCAATACTACTCCAGCTGAAGCACGCTTAACTATGGAGTTTCCTCCATGGTTAAGCCTACTCTACTTGCAACCCTATTTCCAAAACCTCCAGAAAGTGTTGTACCTTATGAACCATTCATTATAAATCCCTTTGATCTCATCAATCGATAAGTACGAGATATTTTTCACAACAAGTCAAATTGTGATATTTCTATCAGGATTCAACCATGTAGTTTTTTGAGTCAAACTCATTGACCCATGTTTCATGAGTAGTGGTTCACAAGAACCTATCTCTCATGAGAATGAATGGAAGAATTATAAATCATTGCATCTAGGTGATGCTCATAGAGGTGAAGCACCGAGACTTTTTGGGAGGTCACCCATCCGAGTACTAATCCATCTCAGGTGCGCTTAACTACAAACTTTCCTCCATGGTTAAGCCCATTTTGCTCGAGCATGCTTAACTACAAAGTTTTATATGGAAAATATCTCATACTTATCAATTGATGAGATTAAATGGATTTCTAATGAATGGTTCATAAGACACAACACTTGATAAAGTTTTTTCAAATAGGGTTGCAAGAAGAGTGGGCTTAACCAGGGAGGAAACTTCATAGTTAAGCGCGCTCGACCTGGAGTAGTACTGGGATGAGTGACCTCTTGGGAAGTCCTGATGCTTCACCTATGTGAGAATCACCTATATGCAATGAGTTCTAAGTTTTCCATTCATTCTCATGAGAGATGTATTCTTGTGAACCACTAATCATGAAACATGGGTCAATGAGTATGATTCAAAATACTACACAATTGAATCCTGATAGAAATATCATAATTTAACTTGCTGTGGAAAATATCTCATACTTATCAATTGATGAGCTTAAAGGGATTTCTAATGAATGGCTCATAAGGTACACAACTTGCAGAAGGTTTTGAAAATGAGGTTGAAAGAAGAGCAGGTTTAACCATGGAGGAAACTTTGTAGTTAAGCATGCTCAAGCTGTAGTAGTAATGGGATGGGTGACCTCCCATGAAGTCCCAATGCTTCACCTCTATGAGAATTACTTAGATGCAATGAGTTCTAAGTGTTCCATTAATTATCATGAGAGATGGGTTCTTTTGAACCACTACTCATGAAACATGGGTCAATGACTTTGATTAAAAAAAATACACAGTTGAATCCTGATAGAAATATCACAATCCCAAAAAATTACTGAGTGGTCTTACATAAAACCATGTGAATAAATACCATGGGATTAAAAACCATTGATCCCACATTTAATATTGAGTACTAAATTTCTCCTTTATTAATTTACTTTCCCCAATATGAAAAATACAATATTATATCCCAATGTGGCACCCACATTGATAATATTCCCAATGTTACAATACAACATGTAAATTGACCCCAAGATTATGATCTCCTAGTGATACATGTCCATCTAGGTTTCGCTAGGTGCACCACACATAATAAAAAATAATACATTATAATGCAAGGGTACAACACCTAATTCCCAAATTTCTTCCACTTGTGTACATTTTATAAGGGGAAACAAGTAACCTCAAACATGAACAAGGGGACAATCCCTGTAGCCACATATAAAAATAAGGAATCAAAGTGCTCCATGTGCTTCATCAAGACACCTAGAGAAAGAAATAATGTGAGCACCATATTAAGCATGAATGCTCTAATCATCCATCATGGCATAGTGACTACACAAAGATAATAGGCCATACAAAGAGAAGCCACACAATTTATCATAATGAAGCATAATTCCCACCTAAAATGATGTCCCAAACATAAATAATCAATCCAAAAGGTATCAAAACCATCAAGAACTAATAGCTACAACTAAAATAAAACCCAAAAAAGTTCTAACACATCCAATAACCATACCTCATAGGTAAACATATGATATCAAGTGAATCTCATGTAATTAACATATACAACCCATACCATGCAATCATAGGCTCCAAGTGTCAAACCTATCACATATACACCTAGAAACTCCCACTGAATAGGTAATGCAAAATCTAAAAATTATCTAGACATATAGAGTTCCAATAATAGAATTATGTAGAAAGTGTAAACATAACCACGTAGTATAAAGGAACATCCAAAACAATATGCATAACCTACAAACCAATAGCATGTGAGTACAACTCTGACCACAAGTCTCCATAGCTCTTCCAAGTTCTTAACACTCAACAATGAAAAGAGTTAAAGAAACATGTATGTCATGTCCCACATGAAAATAGATGACCACAAACTTTTGATCAACATAGGTCTAAGAAACCTGGAAGAAAGAAATTCATTGCTGGAGAAAATTGTGGATAAAATGCACAATGATGCAATCATGTACCAACAAGGGAATGATGTGTTTGATAAGGTAAAAAATATGGACACTAAGATTAGCACCATGGTTGATAACAGGCTCAAAAAAATAAATGACAAGGTTAACAACAACAAAGCTCTTCTCAAAAAACTTACTACTATCAGCAAAATGGGTATGAAAAATTTTGTGGACAACTTGAAATCCTTGTATACCCTTTTGGAAGGTAACTACAATGATAATGCAAGGAAAGAGGATGATGGTTCTAAGGATACTCATATTTTGGGCCCAGGTACAAGGAGCCGCTCCAGCACTAAAAATAAAGCATATGTTCAGATCAAAGATATCACTAAGCTACGAGACTCGATCCAGAGCATGGAACTACAGATGGTTGAAGATCAGATGCTGGAAGATTAGATGGAAGCTATTTAGCTTCTATACTGGAATGTTTTGGTTACTGGAATTTTTTTGTCTCCTGTTTGCTAGAAGCTTTTAGTAGTTCATTTTTTTGTTGTTTTGTAATGTTCTCTACTGTTTATTCTGGGGTTTAGCCCTCTTTTGGTTTTCTGTCATGTTTGACAGTTTGTTGTTGTTTTAGTCCTTTCTTGTCTATCTTTTTGGTGCATTGTAAAGGGTTTTGAGGCCCCTTGAAAACCTACTGTTACCTTAATAAAAAACATGGGTCTAAAAAAATCTCAAATCCAATGTAATGTAAAACCAAATATCTAGGAAGATAACCAAGACCAAAGAAGGCCAAACCCATAAAATTCCCAATTTGAGGGAATAAGCCCAATACCATCTCCTAAACTCAACACAAACGGATTCCATCATAAATTAACCATAATGAATACTGAGATAAACATGCCATACACTCGTCAAATGAACCATCCAGAGCTAAACAATTGTAGCTCAAGATCCATATGTCTGAGAAGACAAATCATAATTCAAAATGCACTTGAAAGTAACAAAGAGAAATACCTCTCAAGTGAGTAGACCAAGAATGGGGAATGAGAGTGCTCCTTTAATATTTCCAATTCATCATGAATCATCTAAGAACAATCTCCTCATAGGTCCAAGTGTAGCTCACATCTAACTAAGGTGTAGGTTCCTCAGAGTTTCCTGCTAAAAACCTTATTAAGAGTATGTGTCTCAACAACATGTCTCTAGTTACAAAATAAATCCGAGCCTCACCTATGTATCCAAGTATCTATGAGAACCTATAACTAACTAATTGTGTGTGTAAACTTGCAATTCACAAACCTGCATGAAACAGTAGTTAGCCATACTTTCAATTCAATTTTAAAATATCTTTACTAGTTAATCAATTTGAAAATGAAAGAAAATCAAAGCATCTCATGGATCTCTATCTATAAGGACTAAATGAATGCTCTCAGCTGCAAAGCAATCCTAAAGTGACAACCTCTAGAATGATAATTATGATAAAAAGATGAATCTAAGATACACATTAAGATCAAAGCCCTATTCCAAATGCTCAATTCTACTCAAACTGCATGGACAAATTTCACCATTATAATGATTCTTATGTATGAATTAAACCTTGCCTCCAAATATAATGGATGCAAATTGACTCTCTATATGAAAATAGAAGGGAAGTGCTTGTGAATTCATGATTTGTAATAATTTATGCCTTCTATTTATAATATTTCCAAAGGTGTAGGGGGACAGTTAAGATAATCATAGTCAAAACATGGTTAAGGGTGAGTGATGTGTCATATTTGAGTGGACAATATTGATTTGCAAATATTGTGCTGTCAAGATAGAAAATCCTTTTTGCAATTCATGTGTTTGCTTTCCTCATTTCCCATTGGTTGAATGATTTTTCATCATGTAGTGGTGGGTGAGAGAAATTAGGATTTAATTAATTTAAAAGAATTAATTACTTTAGCCATGATTGTTTTATTGAATTGAATTTAATCAATTGGTGAACTAAGTAATTAAATGATTTATTCGACTACCTAGTTATTTGATTTAGTGATTTTATTTAATTCAAAATAGCTTGTATTTGATTTATTTTTTCTTTGACTTTCTTGTTAGGATTGGGTAATACTGAGAGGGGGGGGTGAATCAATATTACAACACTTTAAATTCAAACTTAATAACTTCCAAATTAACCATACAATAACTAAAATGAAAAGAATGTACACAAAAAGAAGATAACTCATAACACCATGATTTTGTTCATGAGGAAACACTGGTGAAGGGAAAACCCTGGTGGGGATGATACCCAAAAATTATGCACTAAGAGTATAGTGTCCCTGTTAAGGACCTAGTCTTGTTAGGAGCTGAATATTACATTAGTAAATTTCCATGTTAAAGGAATAGGAAACCCTGTTAGGGACATACAATGAGCACACTTCTCTTACAATTAGAAAAACTATTCTTTTACAATGATTTACCAAAAGTAAACTGTACAAGAATCTTCTATACTCAAGTAGTCCCAATTATAGCTTGCATCAACTTCTATCTGATTCTGACATCATAATGCATCTACACATTTCATTCCTATCTTTGCATCTCAAAACATCTTCATATATACCCGATCTCATAACTAGTCGACTCACAAGAACATTATCAAACATTTCCTACACTTATCCAATTATCAAATCCATAGTTAAAGACCATACTATAACAAAAGTGGGGTAGGAACCAATTCAAATATAAATTATAACTTCTAGATTCCATGTTATACTTCCTTAATCATCGCGACCATTCAACTACTCTATTTTGCTGCTATACTGTCTTCACATGACTCTAATAGGTTGTAACTCTCTGAGATGAACTCCAAAACACAAGAAAACTTAAATGATGGTCTGCCATATCCAAAAATACCTTCCTCTAAGCTTGCATGACTTAGTTCACCATATACACTTCTTTCTGATCAAAACTATACTAGTGTACCCAGTAAACTGCTTCCTGGACTTTGTCATTTTACAAGACTAAATATCAAAACAAATTTTCACTTCAAGCGATCATACACATGAGTAGTGTTTCCATAAATTAAAACCTTTATGCAATCCAAAATGGACCACTTTCCAACAATCTCCCCCTTTGGAATTGATGTCAACACTTAGTGAAAAATGACTAAGTGCTCAATACCAAACTATTGACTAAGTTCAAAATTTTCATATACATATACATATTATCTCCTCTATACATTTTTCATATCTACTACTTCCCCTTTGACATCAATGAAAAAGGTATACCAAAATTTAGTATCTATATGTATAAAAAATTATACATCTTCTCATCAAAATTAATACCATGTGAAGTATGTCTTGGAAATAGGTTTCCAAGATCTTTTCCTCTGTAGTCCATGTCTTTATAAAAATATGACCCACATGGATCAGTCCATTCAAGGAAAATGATGAAGTTTCTGGTCCCTTTTGATGAACCATTACTGATTGAATGTTTGAAGATGTTAAATTGATCACCGAAGTGCAGAAGGATAATACAAGACATTAAATCAGTTAATGGATTGTATTTTCATTAATGTCAACTTGATATAATCTGATTGGTTATATACAAAGTGTCAAAGACTTTAGAGAATCAGGGAGATAAAGATTATGCTTTCAATAATGAATAAAAGATCAACATTCACTAAGTGACTACAAACACCGACGGACAATGCACCCTGACGGATAGAGAAACCTGAAAGTAAAGTCATAGTGATGCCCGAGCAAGAAAAATGACAAGCATTACCGACGAGCAGAATTACAAGCATTACCAATGAGAAAAAATTCACAGTGATGCCTAACGGATAGACAACCCCGACGAACAGACAACCCCGATGTAGATGCCCGAGGAGAACTGAAGTTTTGACCGAAGCTATTAAAGAGTTAAACACCGAAAAGAATAGAAGTTTAGAAATGATAAAATACTTAGCTGGCAAGAGCTAAAGATAGAGTTAACTGGTTGTTAACATTGTTTTCATCAACAAGTTAAAGCCAGAGATAAGTAAAATATTTAAAGTTGTTTTATCCAATTGTCAAGGAGAAATCTACGGGATAAAAATGAAGTAAAGATTTAAATCAAGATTGGCTAATATTGTGGATCACGCAAATAATAAGAAAATCAAGAAGTGAGAAATGGTGATATCATGTATACAAAGAGACAATCTAATTCATTATGAAATAGGGGAGTGAATAGAGAAAGAGGATATTGAAGAGAAACTGATGAAGAACAAATTCATACAGTCTTGATCAATCAAGCTAAGGAAAGAGCTAAATATTTATACGGACACTGAGAAATAGAGAAGCACAACATCACTAAGAAGAATGAAGTGGAGCAAAGATATTGAAAAGATTCATTGATCAGAAAGGTATTATAAGCTTACAATAGATCTGAAAATCTGCAAGTTTAAGTTGTATGTGTGAAGAAATCATTTACTGTTTTAGTTTAACCATTGATTAAGAAAGTCTCTTAACCGATCATGACTTAACAATCCTTTCTATATTGAGATACATCCCAAGGAGTATCAAAAATTTTGATCATGAAGATAGCATGAGATGCCAGATACCATTTGACAAACTACAGAGGGTTTGGTCATAGAAGGTAGCATAGAGATGCCAAATATCAAGTGACAAATGATTCTATTTAAATCCTCTAACAAGGTCACACATAACAGTGCATTTATAACCTTTAATAGGGTTGGCTCTTCACTGAGCTCACTTCAGAAGAGTGAAAATTTTGGGTTATCGGTCCCAAGTGGTTTCTCGCTTAATAGGGTTTCCACATTAAAAATCCATGTGTCAATGTGTTTATGAGTCATTACTTTAGTGTATTGCATTACACATAAATAATTCTGGATTGATCGGTATACACTAAGAAATTTACTATTTTTTGGTAAATAAAAGACTGCTAATTGGTAAACAGTAAGAATAAGGTTTAACAATGAACTCCGAGCAGTAGTTATTTGTTAAGATTGTTTGAAGGCATTCATCTTGTAGGACTGAAGATAACTAGAGGCTTAATATTTTGGTACTAAGTTTTTGGGTTGATTTATTGGAATTTATTTGAGGCCACTGATTCACCCCACCTCTCAGTTATTCTAACAATTGGTATCAGGGCTTGTGTGCTTAGAAAGGGAGTTTAACAACTCAAGCAAAAGATCACAAGATGAACAAATGAGATGTGCCAAAGTTGAATAAAGACAACTTTGCATCATGGAAAAGAAGAATAAGACTCCACCTATCAAGTATTGGTAATGATGTTACTCAACACCTAGATACTAAATATGTGTTACCTACAAGACCTCGCACACTTGAGCAATTGAGAGAAAAGAATGAGAATAATTGCATGATGATAGAGCTTTCTTCCTCACTCTGATGCTGAGTTTGAAGATGTCAAAACCTGCACCTCTACAAAGAAAATGTGGGATAAAATGAAGGTGGTACATGGAGGAGGTGCTAATGTACTAAGAGCCAAGGCAAAAAACCTAAGAGGGAGGTTTGATGACCTAAGGATGAAAGAAGGAGAAAATATCACTTAGTATAGCTGCAGAATCAAAGAGGTAGTCAATGCTATCCGAGGAGTTGGAGGTGTACTTGAAGAAGAGATAGTGGTAAGTAAAATCCTAAGAACCTTACTGCCTATATATGCTATTAGAGTATCTGCTATACAAGAAATGAGAGCAATTGAAAATAATAATGTTACTCTAGATGGTCTGATTGGTAGACTGATTTAATTTGAGATGAATAATTTTGATAATAGTGTCTTACCATCTATAGAGTCTGCATTCAAATCTTCTTTGAAAATAAGCAAGTCAAGTCACAAACACACTGTGAAGAATGATAGTGAAAGTGATAGTGATGACCAAGGACTTTATGAGATTGAAGTACTAATGGAAAGAAGATTGGAGAGAGGCAAAGGTAGATACAAAGGTAAATTACCACTTGTATGTTTTAATTGTAAAGAGGTTGGACAATTTGCTGCAAGATGTCCTAATAGAAAAAAAGATGACAGAAGTAATGACAGAACATATGAAAATAAGTTTGACCAAGGTGATAATAGAGATTAGAAAAGCAATCGACAATCTGACAAAAGAGATACCCGAGACAAGGAATAAGGAAACAAATCTTGTTACCTAGCTAAGAACAGAGCTGGAGGCACTAACACCGAATCTGATGAAGACATTGAGATGGTATTTGTAGCCATGAAGGATGATTCAGATGAAGAAGAAGAAAGGTATGTAGAGACTGCACTAATATATAAGGTTGGTAAGAATGATTTCTAGATTATAGATAGTGACTGCACTCACCACATGACCAGTGATAAACAAAAGTTTGAAACTTTTGAATACTATAATAGTGAATCAGTAAGAATGGGTAATGACACACCTTGTCCAGTTGAAGGTAAAGGAACCATAATGTTGAATAACTTGATCAAATGTGAAAATGCTTACTGGGTAAAAGGACTTAATTATAATCTATTAAGTGTTTCACAACTGAATAATATAGGTCACCGAGTAGCATTTGGGAATAAAAAAGCAAATATCTTTAATGAATCAGGAAGGTTGATCGGAATTGGTGAAAAAACAAAAGGTAACCTTTTCTATCTTGATGACATTAACACCACTTGTTTAATGGATAGAAATGAAGACATATGGTTGTGGCATAAAAGACTATGCCATGTGAATTTTGACGACATGATAAAGATAAGAAATAAAAGAAGAGTGAGAGGCTTACCGAGCATGTCAAAGCTCGAGTATATCATGTGCAAGAATTGTCAAAAAGGAAAAATGACAAAGTCTAGTTTCAAGAGTAAAGCCCAAACATCTAATGCAATTCTAGAATTAGTCCATACTGATTTATGTGGACCCATGAGGACAAAGAGTTACTATGGTGATAGGTATTTCATTCTCTTTGTAGATGATTATTCTAGAATGATGATAGTTATGTTCTTAAAAGATAAATCAGAAGCATTCAAGATGTTTAAATGGTATAAGGATATGGTAGAAAATAAAGTGGTAAGGAATTGAAACGCTTAAGATCAGATAGAGGAGGGGAATTTATTTTAGATGAATTCGCTAAATATTGCAATGAGCATGCAATTAAAAGATAGGTTTCTGCACCAATAACACCACAGAAAAATGAGATTGCTGAAAGGAGAAACAGATTGATTGTTGATTGTGCAAGAACACTGATGATTGAGAAAAGAATCACTCAAACTTTCTGGAGGGAAGCTATCAGTATTGCTGTCTACAATTGAAGGACACAAAGAAGATACCCTATGAGCTTTGGTATGGTCACACACCCAATGTAAGTTACTTTAGAATCTTTGGTAGTCAATGCTATATTTTTAAAGATGATCGAAATGGAAAGCTTGACTCCAAAAGTGAAGAAGGTATCTTTCTAGGGTATTCCACCAAAAGCAAGGCTTATAAATGTCTTAACAAGTCCTCTAACAAGATCATTGAAAGTGCAAGTGTAAGAATAGATGAATTTGTAGAGAAGAATGATAAGGAAAGTAGAAAAGAACCAGAAGACTACAACAGGTTTGTTTACACTGAAGAAATTGACACTTTACCCAAGCAACAGTGTATCACTCCCGAGCATCAGGATACAATTACCAAAAATTAGGAAAATACTCAAGACGATGTTTTGAGAAATGGAGATCAGAATGAAGTTCAAGATGATGATCAAAATAATGGACAAAGAGATGAACCAAAACTTATGAAGTATGTCAGAAGACATCATCCAAAAAATCAGATCATAGGAGACAAGAAGGTTGGAATGAGAGCAAGAAGTAAGTCACTCAACACTAGATGTTTACTCTGTGATTTTGAGCCTAAATCTATTAATATTGCACTTGAAAATGAAGAATGGTCCAGTGCTATGAATCATAGATAGAACAAATTGAGAAGAACAAGACATGGACACTAGTACCAAGACCTGATGACAAGAATGTCATCGGTACCAAATGGATATTCAGAAACAAGTTGAATGAGAATGGAGAAGTCACAAGGAATAAAGAAATATTAGTATGCAAGGGGTATGCACAAGAGAAAGGTATTGATTATGGTGAAACCTTTGCACCCATTGCTAGACTAGAAGGAGTTAGAATTCTTCTTTCTTATGCTGCATACAAAGGATTCAAGGTATACTAGATGGACGTCAAATCTGCATTCCTAAATGGAATACTGGAAGAAGAGGTATACATTGAACAACCATAAGGGTTTGTTGATCCAAACAAGAGAAAAATGGTATGTAGACTACATAAATCCTTGTATGGATTGAAAAAAGAACTTAGAGCTTGGTATGAAAGACTTCACTCCTATCTCATAAGCATTGAATTTGTAAAAACGAGTGAAAATAGCAATTTGTACTTAAAAGAAGATACCGATGGTAATATTCTGATTGCTAAAATATTTGTTGATAATATCATATTTGGGGGTAATGAAATTTTATGTAAATCCTTTGCTAATGAAATGAGCAAAGAGTTTGAAATGTCTCTGTTTGGGGAGATCAAATTCTTTCTCGATCTATAGATTCTTCAACAAGATGTAGGCATATATCACTCAGTACAAATACATCAAGGAAGTGCTGAAGATATTCAAGATGGAATATTCCAAGCCAGTTGGAACACCTATGGAAACCAGATGTAAGATGACAAATGAATAAAAATCAAATGAGGTAAATCAGACCTTGTATAGATCAATGATTGGAAAACTAATGTATGTTGTTCATAATAGACCAGATATAGCACATGCAGTTGGAATAGTTGCAAGATTATCTACTAATCCCAAAGAATCACACATGACTGCTATCAAGAGAATTCTGAGATAGCTAAAGAAAACTGAGGACTATGGCTTATGGCATAACAAAAAGGGTAAATTTGAGCTTCAAGTCTATACAGATTCTAATTGGGCTAGAAACCTAGATGAACGAAAGAGAACAACCGGAGGAGCATTCTTCATGGGTGATAGACTTGTCACATGGATCAACAAGAAGTAAGGATTCATCTCACAGTCCACTAGAGAAGAAGAATATGTGGCTACTGCTGCAACCTGCTCAAATATTGCATGGATCAAAAAATTACTGGAAGGTATGAATATGAAGATTCTTGAACCAGTGCTTATCTATTGTGATAATACTAGTGCAATAAACATATCAAAGAATCTAGTCATGCATGCAAAGACTAAGCATATTGCTATCAAGTATCACTACTTAAGAGAACAAGTGCAAGAAAAAGAAGTGATACTAGAATATGTTCAATCCAATGAATAGTTAGCTGACATATTTACCAAGCCACTGCCTAAAGATACATTTGAGTACCTGAGAAAGAGATTAGGGATGCAACCCTTGTCTATCGGTCAGCAAGTTGACTAGGAGGCTACATCAACCTACATATAATCATAAGATCATTCATGTTGATGCAAACAAGAAAAATAGACTACAAAGATACATCTGTACACAACACGGTATATATCTACATCAAAAACTAGAGTCACTGTATTGCTGATGGATAAGGAAATTCAAGGAGTATATTATAAAAGGTGAAAGGATATACCTTTGGCATGATAAATATTTACTTTGGCATTGTTGTCAAAGGGAGAGAAGACATTATCAGGGAGAGAGATTCAAAGGGAGAGATTATCATTATCCAAAGGGAGAGAAAATCTAGAATATCTAAAGGGAGAGATTACATATGAAATATCCACCAAAGGGAGAGAAGTAACATGAGGGAGATAATACATACTAAGAGAGAGATTGCTGTCAAAGGAAAAAGAGATGATCAAGGAGAGGAATAGTCAAGGCAGAGCACATATTAAAAATAGAATCAGAAGCTGATACATCTATCTAGTAAAGGGATTAAAGATTGAAGAAGACACTCTACAAGAAACAAATCTAAGATATATGAGCTTACCGAGAGCCAATCATTTGCATTGGTTATAGAACTGATGAAGGGTTCTCCCCTTAATACCACAAACACATAACAGAAACAGAGAAGCAACAACAATTTGCAAGAACAGAAAATGGACTTCTTATTATCTCCACAAATGTGGAATTACAAACTTTCAGAATTACAATATGCAAA
>MU223827.1:498811-545930 GCA_018584345.1 Thuja plicata | reverse complement strand
CTGGTTATGGGGTTCTTTCCTTCTTTTTCCCTCTCATCTTGGACAAACTTCCACCAAGTGAGAGCAGTTCCTCTCAACCTTGTCTTGGCTATTCTTACTTTCTGAGCTTTGGTCACATTATCATAGTTAAAGTGATTTTCAAGACCTTCTATCCATTCCATGATTAATTCTGGTTCCATCTTGCCACTAAATAGGGGCACACCTTCTAAGGACTTACCACTCATTGCCTTCAATGCTTTCAAGAATAGCTCTTCTTGAAGCACAAGGTCTGGCTTTGGAATAATGTCTTCCTCTGCAACTTCTTTACCATTTCCATTAGCTTCTCTCATTCATTCACTGATTGCTGTAGTCCTAAGCTGCACTTCTTCCAACTTAGTTGCCATTTTAGCTAATTGTTCCTTCAAGAGTCTATTCTCCTCCTTTTTCTCTTCAACATCTTTTGCAAGTTCTGCATTGGTCACCATCTTGGATGAGTTGACAGAAGTTTCTGTAGATAACATCCAAACAACAGATGCCCAAATATTTTAGGGCTCTGATACCAATCTGATGTGGACAGAAGTCTTGTTGCTTCTACAGAACCAGCTTGGCTATGTTCTAAGATCTTTCTCCTAGATCCCTTAGGGTATTCACAACACTAACTGAGGTAAGCCACTCTCAACTCTACCTCCTCTTCAAGACTCAGTCCCACATCAAAATTCTTTTCATCTTCTTCTTGCTGAACCTACACAAATAGATTCATTATTCTCACTCAATCAATGTTCTCAGAACATTTCTTTCATTCTCTTCCCTAGCTGGACTATTACCAAGCTCGCCTAGGGTAAGATCTCCATACTCTTTTCTACTGCTTCTCCTATAGAAAATAAAAAGGAAACTATGTACAAAGGCTCCTCTTGAGTTCCATCCCAACACATGACTCTCACCATGGATTCAGGAATCTCGAGGGGCCATTGCTGCTTACAACCTAGAACGGGTGAATAACTAAAAACTTTACAAAATAGAAAATAAAGTAACTAATCTACTTTCATGCAAAATGAACAAAGAATTTTGATATCCACTAAACACACTATCTGCAACTTCTCATTACTAGAAAAAAAACAAAACAGTACAATAATCTGCAACTCTGTGATTTCCTGTAGCTTCTCTTCTTTTTCACTCTCTACCTTCTAGATCTCTACAATGAATACTTTTTATGTTATTAGTAACCATCCTCTCATAGGAAACAACCCTAACGGTCCACTCATTCACAAGAATCTCTTCAGGAACTGTTACACTAACCATACTGTCCATAAAAGACAAGATCCACTTTTCACAGGCCGTTATGACTGCATATTGCCAAGCAAAAAGAATGTAAGCTGAGCTGTAGTGTTAACTCAGCCTTAGTGTTAACTCGACACTCAGTGTTAACTTAACACTCAGTGTTAACTCAGCCTCAGTGTTAACTTGGCCTCAGTGTTAACTTGACAACTTATCAAGGTTCCCGATGCCTTGGTTGGATTTCCAGAGGCTTCCAAACTACCTCACACACACACACAACTAAATGAAACCAACTAAGCAACCTATCTAGCCATGGATTGACCTAGTCATATCCATCTTAGGGAAAAACAAACAAATGACCTTCTAAGGTCCACACACACTCTCCTAACTTGGCTAGAGTCACTACATGCCAGAAATAAAGAGCTAAGGGTTGAGTTAGGTGTGCTCCTGCACTAGAGTTGCTGAAAGATGTTGAGTTTCATCACTTCAAATCAAATTGAGCATTCTGTTTATATATTTTGATCGATCTTTATCCAATCAAGCTCAAAGTCAGTCTTCTTCTTCAAAAGAATGGTTTCATCACTTCAAATCAAACTGTTCTGGGTCTTCTCGCTAATAGATCTTTGAATCAATGCATTGATCGCACATCAATTCAAAGTGGGGAAAATGTAATGACCTAAAAGTGGTCACCTAAACCCTAGACCCCTAATATCAATATCATATCAAGAAAACCTATTCTTGATAATTCTAAGTCCTAAACCAAACATGCAATTCATCAACTTCAAGCTAATCTGACCTGAATCCTAGGTCCTAATTAATCATCATACTTGATTAATTAATCAATTCCTAAAATCATTATACATTGGCAAATAAACCTTATTTTAATTATTTATTTGATATTCTTATATATTAATTAAATAAAATTACAAATTTGTCAATTAAATAAAAAAAGGAATTAAATTAATTAATAAAAACAAATATGCATTCAAAATCATTTAAATTATTAAAAATACATTTGACATCAACAAATCTAGTTAACTGATTATCAAATTGGAAACAATCCAGTTCCACTTAGTTAATTGATTCTCCACTATTTATTATTTTGGAAACAAAGTTGTTAACTGAAAATCAATTGGGAAGTTTCCAAAATAATTGAACAGTCAGTTTAGTCAACAGACTATTTCGACCAATCATCATCTTTGCACATGGATTGTGCTTCCTCAAATTGAATCTGAGCCACTTATTTCCTCTAATCTTGACTGTTGATTTGGGAGATATTTTCTATAAAAGAGAAGTTCATTTCCTTCACAAAGGATCCTAACTTTTGCTATCATTATTATGCAATTTTTATTCTAGATTTCTTGCATTCTTACCTTTCAACTTGTTTAGATTTTTTAATTGTTAGTTTACTTTTGTAAAGCATGAAAACAATCTAATATTAGATCTCACATTTGATTTTGGGCTTAAAATGAATCTTACACATTT
This sequence comes from Thuja plicata, assembly GCA_018584345.1. Classification (NCBI taxonomy): domain Eukaryota; kingdom Viridiplantae; phylum Streptophyta; class Pinopsida; order Cupressales; family Cupressaceae; genus Thuja; species Thuja plicata. The sequence goes on along the minus strand of MU223827.1, from coordinate 543,191 downwards.
CATTTGGTGCTTCTAAAATGAATTCTTAATTAACTTGAATTTACCACAAACTGCATCTACATATCATTTAGATCGTTTAGCTATAGATTTCAAACCCTTCATTTAGAACAGTGTGTAGTCATTGGAATTTTCTATGACCTGAGAGAAAAGTCTATACTCCTACCTACTAGAAGGAAATGAACCAGTGTCGGTTAGCTTAGGATGTTTTTAATATTTTGACTTTATTATTTTCTAACTCGCTAACCACTTAATGGATCATTGAACTGTGTGTGTTTGCAGCTTGCAGGTATCAACCATAGTTCACGAATACATGTTTAAGCAAATTATTTGAAGGTATAGGTTACAAAAACCTATAGTTGTGAAGTAAGTAGAACCAGTGAATCTGAAATATAAGTTACCCCTAGCTATAGCCACCGAAATATATATGATGAGAGCCCTATCTTTGATGCTGCTGAGAGTAATATTAATTGAAGATGTCTGCACATTTATTGATTGTAAGATTGAAGATTTGTGTGAAGTGTAGATAGGTACTTAATTCAACAAGTTGTGGGAGAATGGGAAAGTCAAGGATGAGCATATTCAAAGAAAAAGGTTTGACACATGCTATTCACTTACCGAGGGTTTTTAAGAAAGGATGGATAAGAATAGTACTCAAATGAGTACATGATGAATTCATGTGGTTGGATGAACCTATCAAGATTACAAAGGACATATTGCACAATATTACTAGATTTCCTATCAGATATAAACCCAAGAGCACTAATAAAATTGACAAGGGTAAGATCACCAAGCTAACCAAAGCACAATGGGATGGAAGAGGAATGAGAATATCCACTATGGAGAACCTCGAGTTAAGGTATACCTATAATATCTCATGATACAAAGTGTTTCAATCATCTCGAGTGAAAAATGTACCATGTGGAGCAGTGGGTTTGGCATTAAAGCTAGTAAAGAGAGGAATTCAACTAGATGTTTTTGAAATCTTATTGAAGTAGTTAGAAGACAACATGAACACAATCAGAAAAGAAAAGACTAACACCCTAAAATTTGGTTCATTATTGGTATGTATCTTCTTCAATTGTAATAATTCATTTCCCTCTATTGGAGTTGTAGTTTGGATCCCCAAGAGACCTATTCTTTATTAGATAAATGAGTATATACTGAGTTTAGGAGATAATTTTGATGCAATCATCTCTGGATAATTTTTATATCCCTAAGAAAGAATGCATAAGAGGTATAGGATTCCACCTCAACTGATTGCAAAGTATCAAGATAATATATGTTTTGAGGTTGAAAGTGACACTTGTATTATCAAGCCTGTTGAGCCTAGAACCGAGTGGATACAACTGACAAGATATGAATTGGATATTGATATTGGATCACAATGGATAGAAGCACTTCTAGAAAAACTAGTTGATCCCAAATCAAAGAGGTATAACACTTATGAAGAAGTGAAATTAAGGAATAAGAAAAACATTGCGATACCTAAGGAAGTCAGGAAGATAGGAAAAATTATTGATACTTTATCCAAAACACTAAGAGTTTATGAGACAAGTGTTAAAGAAATAGATGATGAGAAAGATATTTTTGTTGCTGACAAATAACTTGCACTTGTAACTTCACTGAGAAAAAGAGGTACTGGAAGGAACACTAAATCATTAGTGAAACCAAAAGAAAAGGAAGTTGTAGAGATAGCTCAACTGAGAGGAAAAAATTACATGAGAACACGAGGAGGAAAACCTTTTGTACATTCACAAAGGAAGTTAATACTTGAGGATGAGAGTGAAACAAAATTAGATAAGGCAACTAAGTCTACACATGTTGTAGTTTTTTCAAGAGTTCCACAAAGTCTAGATGATTTTATGGAAGATCTAAAGAAAATAGGAAGAGTTGGAGCTTTTAGGCAAGCAAAGTATGAGAAAAGGAATGATGTAGATAAGAAAAATATTGAAGAAGCTATTGTGTTAATACTAATGAGATATAGATTATCCCCAATTGAGATACAAAATAAGATACCAATGATGACATGTAAGTGATTGAATGTTTGAAGATGTTAAGTTGATCACCAAAATGCATAAGGATAATGCAAGACATTAAATTAGTTAATGGATTGTATTGTCATTGATGTCAACTTGATATAATCTAATAGGTTATAATCAAAATGTCAAAGACTTTAGAGGATTAGAGAGATAAAGATTATTCTTTCTGTAATGCATAAAAGACAAGCATTCACATTGTAACTACAAACATCAGTGGTCAGTGGAAGCCAATGGATAGAGATCACCGACAACCAAGTTACAATGATGCCCGAGCAAGAAAAATAACGAGCATTACCGACAAGTAGAATCACAAGAAAACCCGATGGCCAGAAACACAGTGTAAACCGACGGAGAAGCCTGAGGAGAACTAGAGTTTTGATCGACACTATCAGAGAGTTAAACCAAAATTAACTTGAGTTCACAAATGACAAAATATCTAGCTGGCAAAGCTAAATATAGAGTTAACTGGTAGTTATCATTGTTTTCATCGACAAGATAAGCGAGAGATAAGTAATTGATTTAAAGCTGATTTGTCCAGCTGGCAAAAAGATCTCAGCGAGATAAAACAAGAGTTTTGCTTTAAATATGATTGGCGAGAATTATGGATCATACCAAGATCAATAAAATCAAGAACCTAACAATGGTGATATCATGTCTATTTAAGAGACAACTCAATTAATTACGAATGGGTGTGGGGAGAAAGAGAATAGAGGATGCTAAAGAGAAACTGATGAAGAGCAACTTCATACAGTGCTGATCAACAAGCTGAGGAAAGAGCTAAAGAATTTTGCAGACACTAAGCAACAAAGCATAGCATAACCAAGCATAATCAAAGTGGAGCAAAGGTATAAACAGAGTTATATTGATCAAAATAGTTTGTGAGATTACAATAGATTTGAAAATCTTCAAGTATAGTTTCATATGTGAACAAATAATACTATTTTATTTTAACCATTGATTCAGAAAGTCTCTTAACTGAGTGGGATTTAAAGATCCTTTCTATATTGAGATATATCCAATGGAGTATCAAAAAGTTTGATCATAAAGATAGCATGAGATGCCAGATACCTATTGACAGGCCAAGTGAGTGTTTGATCAAGGATGGTAGCATAGAGATGCCCCATATCAAGTGATAGACTAAACTTTTAAATCCTCTAACAAGGTCACACCTAATAGTGTGTTTGTAACCTTTAACAAGGTTGGCTCTTCACCGAGCTCACTTTAGAAGAGAAAAAATTTTGGGTTACCAGTCCCAAGTGATTTTTCCCTTAACAAGGTTTCCATGTGTCAATGTGTTTATGAGTCATTACTTTAGTGTTTTTCAATACACTTAACTTAATTGGATTGATCGGTATACACTAGATAATTTACTGTCTTTCAGTAAATTGATAGACTACTAATCTGTAAATCTACAGTAAAAGGTTTTACAAAGAATCCCGAGGAGTAGTAAATTGATATAAGTATTTGGAGGCATTCATCTTATAGGACTAAAGATAACTAGAGGTATAATTTTGTGGTACTAAGTTTTAAGGGTTGATTATTTGAATATTTTTGAGGCCACTAATTCACCCCCCCTCAGTTATTACTAACAATTGGTATCAGAGCTTGTGTACTTAGAAAAGGAGTTTAAAAACTCAAGCAAAAGATCACAAGATGAACAGACGAGATGTACCCAAGTTGAATAAAGACAACTTTGCATCATGGAAAAGCAGAATGAGAATCCACCTATTAGGTATTGGAAATGATATTGTTCAATACTTAGATACTGAATATGTGTTCCCTATAGGACCTCATACTCTGGAGAAATTAAGAGTCAAGCATGAGCATAACTGCATGATGATAGAACTTGCATCATCACTCTTCGATGCTGAGTTTGAAGATGTCAAAACCTGCACCTCTGTAAAGAAAATGTGGGATTAGTTGAAGCTAGTACATGTAGGAGATTCCAATGTACTCAGAGAAAAGGTAGAAAGCCTAAGAGGGAGGTTTGATGACCTAAGGATGAAAGGAGAAAACATTACTCAGTATAACAACAAAATAAAAGAGGTAGTCAATGCTATCTGAGGAGTTGGAGGTGTACTTGAAGAGGAGACAATGGTAAGAAAAATATTAAGAACCTTATTGCCTATTATGCTATTAGAGTTTCTTCTATTCAAGAAATGAGAGTAGTTGCAAACAATAAAGTTACTCTAGATAGTCTGATTGGTAGAATAATTTCATTTGAGATGAATAACTTAGACCATAGTGTCTTACCATCCATAGAATCTGCATTCAAATCTTCTCTAAAGATAAGTAACTCAAGTCATAGACATGCTGTTAGAAATTATAGTGATAGTGATACTGAGGATCAAGGACTTGATGAAATTGAAGCACTTATGGCTAGAATATTGCAGAGAGGCAAAGGAAGATACAAAGGTAAATTACCACTTGTATGTTTCAATTGTAAAGAGGTTGGACACTTTGCTGCAAGATTCCAAACTGAAAAAAATATGACAGAGGAAATGATAGACCTTATGAGAAGAAGTTTGACAAAGGTGATAATAGAGAATATCAGAGCAACCGACAATCTGACAAGAGAGATACACGAGACTACAAGGACAAAGGGAAGAAAGCTATTTACCTAGATAAGAGAAGAGCTAATGATACTGACACCAAATCAGAAGAAGACATCAAGATGGTATTTGTAGCCATGAAGAATGATTCAGATGAAGATGAAGAAAGGTATGTAGAAAATACACTCATATCTAAAGTTAGTAAAAATGATGTCTGGATCATAGATAGTGGCTACACTCACCATATGACCAGTGATAAACAAAAGTTTGAGACTTTTGAATACTATAATGATGGCTCAGTAAGAATGGGTAATGATACACCTTGTCCAGTTGAAGGTAAAGGAACCATAATGTTGAACAACCTGATAAAATGTGAAAATGCTTACTGGGTTAAAGGAATGAATTACAATTTGTTAAGTGTTTCTTAGTTGAACAATTCAGGTCACAGAGTAGCATTTGAAAATAAGAAGACAAATATCTTCAATGAATCAGGAAGGTTGATTGGTACCGGTGAGAAGACAAAAGGTAACCTTTTCTATCTTGATGACACTAACACCACTTTTTTGATGGCTAGAAATGAAGACTTATGGGTGTGGCATAAAATATTGTGTCATGTGAACTTTGACAACATGATAAAGATAAGAAACAAAAGGAATGTCAGAGGCTTACTGACGATGACTAAGCCTGAGCATATCATGTGCAAAAATTTCCAGAAAGGTAAGATGACAAAGTCTATTTTCAAGAGCAAAACCCATACATCTACTACAATTCTAAAATTAGTCCATACAGATCTATGTGGACCGATGAGGACAAAGAGCTACTATGGAGATAGGTATTTCATTCTCTTTGCTAATGATTTCTCTAGAATGATGATATTCATGTTTTTAAAAGATAAATTAGAAGCATTTAAGATGTTTAAATGGTACAAAGCAATGGTTAAAAAAATTGAGTGAAAATAAATTGAAGTGCTTAAGGTCATATAGAGGAGGGGAATTTACTTAAGAAAAATTCACTGACTATTGCAATGAGCATGGAATTAAAAGACAGGTTTCTGCACCAAGGACACCACAACAAAATTAAATTGCTGAGAGGAGAAACAAATCAATTGTTCATTGTGCAAGAACATTGATGATTGAGAAAGGCATCACTCAAACATTTTGGAGGGAAGCTGTCAGTACTGCTGTCTACACACTAAAAATAGTAAAATTGAAGGACACAAAGAAGAAACCATATGAGCTTTGGTATGGTCATAGACCCAATGTAAGTTACTTCCAAATCTTTGGTAGTCAATGCTATATATTGAAGGATGATAGAAATGGAAAACTTGACTGCAAAAGTGAAGAAGGTATCTTCCTAGGGTATTCAACCAAAAGCAAGGCTTATAAATGTCTTAACAAGTCATCTAACAAAATCATTGAAAGTGAAAATGTAAAAATAGATGAATTTACAGAAAATAATGATAAGGAAAGAAAAAAGGAACCAATGGACTACAACAAGTTTGTTTATACAGAACCTAACACTCTACCCGAGCAACAGTGTGTTTCTCTTGAGCATCAGAACATTGCCCCCAAGCATCAGGCTGTAATTACCGACGATCAGGATAATACTCAAGATGATGTTCCAAACAATGGAGATGAAAATGAAGGTGAAGAAGATAATTAGAATGATGAACATAGAGCTGAACCACAACTTGTCAAGTATGTCAGAAGGCATCATCCACACAACCAAATCATAGGAGACAAGAAGGATGGAACAAGAACAAGAAGTAAGTCACTTAACACCAGATGTTTACTTTATGATTTTGAGCCTAAATCGGTTTACAATGCACTTGAGAATGAAGAATGGGTCAGTGCTATGAATGAGGAGATAGAACAAATTGAGAAGAACAATACATGGACACTAGTACTAAGACCAGATGACAAGAATGTCATCAGTACCAAATGGATATTCAGAAACAAGCTGAATGAGAATGGAGAAGTCACTAGAAACAAAGCAAGATTAGTATGCAAGGGATATGCACAAGAAGAAGGTATTCATTATGGTGAAACCTTTGCACCTGTTTCTAGACTAGAAGGAGTTAGAATTCTACTTTCTTATGTTTCATTTAAAGGATTCAAGGTATACCAAATGGATGTCAAATCTGCATTCCTAAATGGAATACTTGAAGAAGAGGTATACATTGAACAACCAGAAGGGTTTGTTAATCCAAACAAGAAAAACATGGTATGTAGACTACACAAAGCCTTGTATGGATTGAAACAAGCACCGAGAGCCTGGTATGAAAGAATTCACTCATATCTCATTAGCATAAAATTTGTTAGAACAAGTGAAAATAACAATCTGTACTTAAAAGAAGATACCGATGGTAATATTCTGATTGTTGAAATTTTTGTTGATGATATCATTTTTAGAGGAAATGAATTGTTATGCAAATCCTTTGCTGATGAAATAAGCAAGGAATTTGAAATGTCTATGTTTGGAGAGATCAAATTCTTTCTTGGTCTACAAATTCTTCAACAAGATGCAGGAATTTACATCACTTTGTCCAAATACATCAAGGAAGTGCTAAAGATATTTAGGATGGAAAATTCCAAACCAGTTGGAACACCTATGACTACTAGATGCAAGCTGAAAAAGGAGGACAAGAAAAATGAGGTAAATCAGACCTTATATAGATCAATGATTGGAAAACTAATGTATGTTGTTCACACCAGACCAGATATATCACATGCAGTGGGGATAGTTGCAAGATTCTCTGCTAATCCCAAAGAATCACCTATGATTGCTGTCAAAAGAATTCTGAGGTATCTGAAGAACACTGAGGACTATGGCTTATGATACAAGAGAGAAGGAAAATTTGAGCTACAATTCTATACAGATGTTGATTGGGATTGAAACATTGATGACCGAAAGAGCACAACTGGAGGAGCATTCTTCATGGGTGACATACTTGTCACATGGATAAGCAAGAAGCAAGGATTAATCTCTCAGTCTAATGCAGAAGAAGAATATGTGGCTGCTACTACAAAATTCTCTAATATTGCATGGATCAAACAATTACTGGAAGGTATGCATATGAAGATGCTTGAACCAGTAATTATCTATTGTGATAATACCAGTGCAATAAAATTTTCAAAGAATCCAGTCATGCATGCTAAGACTAAGCATATTGCTATCAAGTATCACTATTTGAGAGAACAAGTAAAAGAAAAAGAAGTGACACTAGAATATGTTCAATCAAAGGAATAGTTAGCTGATATATTCACCAAGCCATTACCAAAGGATAATTTTGAGTATCTAATACGGAGACTAGGGGTTCAACCCTTGTGTATTGGTTAGTAATCTGACTAGGAGGTTGCATCAGCCTTTACCACATCTGAAGATCATTCATGTTGATGCAAACACTAAAATGGACAGCAACAGATACATCTGTACATTGCAAGGTACATATCTGCACCAAAAATTAGAACATTATATTGCTGATGGATAGGGAAATTCAAGGAGTATATTATGCAAAGGGATGGAAGATGATATAGATGATAAAATAAGGTGAAGTATTTTTGTTTGGCATTGTTGTCAAAGGGAGAGGAATATTTCATTATCATACAAAAGGGAGAATTACCATCAGGGAGAGATTATATCATTATCCATGAAGAGAAGTTCCTGAGAATCAGAAATGAAGAGTTAATCAATATTATAAGGGAGAGAAATTAATTACATATGAAATATCCATATAAGGGAGAGAAGTAACAAAGGGAGAAAGTTTAGACAAAGAAAAATAATGTTGTCAAAGGAAAAAGAGATTATCAAATAGAGGAAGATAATACAAGTTAATGAATAAACTAGTTAATCTTCCTATAGTTGTGGTGCATTTCTCCGTCCTCCCGTATGATAATACCAAAATTTCCCATTCTAATCATTATAACCAAGAACTACAATCTGAAGTAGATATTTGAGGTGGCATGTCATTGCACAATTTTGTTAGTATGAATGAGGTAAACTACCATCAAGACAATAGTTTCTCTTCTTTACATGTGCGGGCAGAGGGATTAGAAAACATGGATCTAGAATAAAAAAGAGTAGATAGAGGGCTATAGATTGACCTTTTAGAGATTTGGAAAAGTGGGGTAAATGTCACTCTTAAAAAAAGTGTGTAATTTTTTTCTGAAAAAACTCGTGGGGAAGGTTCTAAGTAGTATCTTGATCCTAAAAACCTGATTTTCATCTAAATTTGACACTCCTAGGTCTAGTTGATTGCACCTAATGTTTGAATTCTTAGAAAATATCAATTCTATCATAAAAAATATAGTAGAAGACACATTTGTAGACCTCAACAAAAGTGGAAACTACCCATGGTTTCCAAAAGTACTTATAAATTCAAAAGGTATGTGCTATCAACAAACAAGTAGTTGCCAAATTTATGTGGCACATTACATGTTTAAAAACTTTCAAGAGTACTAACTCATGACTCACCCATAATGGTTATCTTTCCATATGCTACACCTACCTTACACGACTTGTCAAAATGAAAATCCACCATAAATACCAACTACAAAATAACAACTCTCAATTACTCTTCCACCAAGCTAGTTATCATTATAGTAATTGAAAAAAATAACTATCATAGTCCTATTATAGAAACCTATAGTACTAGTCCCCTAAAATTTAAGACATATAAAGTCAGTCTAATATCATAAATTTAAGTAATAGGCATATTAGGACTCTGAGGTTGATACATCTTAATCACAATAGAAGAGAGTTTGTTGTACCTTGATGCTCCTTGTATTTGAATCGTCTCTTCAATGAACGAATTGAATTCTTGACAAGAACTTGTGTAGTACATAAGTTGATCAAAATAAATTAAAGATGATACCTTGTATAGGGTTCTCATATTATTTTCAAATTTACATGGTCACTTCCAATAGTCATATAAAAATATTTGGACCCAATCACAAATAGAAGGAACTAACGCTTCAAAAGGTACAAATTCAAGCCCATTTTTGGGGGACCAATGTGCTAGGCACCATAGCCAAGTAGGTATATGGTGCTAGGTGTCATAGCATGCCTAGAAAAGGGCAAACTAAAGGTGGTCATAGAGGGCATAAGCTCAAGACATTGGATCAGGTGACCTTATGAGTACATGAGAATAATTTGAATGAGGTAAGGCCAAAATAGGTTTAAAAGGATAAAGGAGAAACACGAAAACAAGGTCCCAAAAAGGAGTGTGAAATTTTAAGGGGTTATAGTTTACAACACTAAAAATCCATAGATTTGATCGACAATTATGCCTACACATTGGCTTCTTGATTAATTGGTTTTGTCAATGATTGCATTGATATAAGGACTAGTAGTATTTAAAATATATTTAGAGGATTTCTAGATTTGTGCGAACCCTTCAAAAATATATGTTTTGTAGTTATTGAAATAATTGATAGGTAGGAAAAAAATTCTCAAATGTCCTAGATGAATAGGTCATGGTAAATGTTATTCTTTTAGTGCACCAAGTTGAAGAGCTCTAATAATTGCTGCTTAATTTCTCAAATTATCTAGGATGAGAGAAGATGTTCTTGGGTACAAGAGGCTGTGAAATTAATGTAAATGAATGTCTTTAAATATATATACTTAGCAATATCAATCAAACATGTTTTTGTTAATGCTCACAATAGCTAGATAATGAAATAACAAGAGTTGATTAGTTTTGCATTTTAATATAAAAATTAATGAGTTTACTCATGTCCTTCATAACACTCTTTAACTATATGAATAATCTAGGATAGAAAAGTTGTGAAATCTATGAAGAAACAAATATAAATGTTGTAGATACGAAAAGGTATAGAAAAATGGATGAATTATCAATAAATGTAAGGAAAAGCATGTAAATTCCAAAGAGAAATTAGATCTAGTAAATAAAACTATACTTTCATCGTACTTTCTATACCAATATCTTTTTATATTTCTTTTTCTTTTTAATTGTATGTCTAAGTGCATGATAGTCTAAAATTATTCGACACCAAGATTCTTAATCAATGTCAATGTCAGCATATTGTTATATGACTTTTACATTTACTATACATTATTTAATATTTCTTATTTCTTATTTCTTCAGTATTTTTTTAACATTATCAAAAGATGAACGTATTTGACAATCCAACAATGTTGTAGTGCGCATGGTAATAGATTGTGAATGTCCTGCGTTCAAGTCCAGTCTTTTCAACGCCCTTTTCTTCCAAATTGTAGAAAAGTTTGATGTGATGAATGGAAAAAAAAACAGAAGAAATATAAAGAAACAACTAAGAAAGATATAAAAAGCTTTCCAAGCCTCTTTTTCCCAACTATAAAGATTCCAAGCCCCGTGAAATGGTCATAAATCGCACATTCATCTCACATGCAAAGGAAAATTTTACAAAGTAAATAGTAGCGTTCATACCTCCGCCCTCCCACTAGCTATAATTTCGTCGTTACATATTCCATAACCACATGACTATGACTAGAAATCGTACTTGAGTGTGCAATGGTTACCCCTTTTTTTATATGTTATTTTCATTTTGTTCTATTTCTATTGTTTGTCATAATTGTGTTATTATAATTTTGAATAGTGATAAGTAGTAACATTAATTTGTAATCTTAGCTGCAATAAATTAATCATACATTAATATCTAGTGTGTAATGGGTATGCCGAAGAGGTGGGATGGTGTATAATTTGTGTAGTATATAAGATGTGAATTGGTAGGACATTTAGCAAATGGTGTTTTTTGTTTAACAAAGATTTTAGTTGAGAAATGCTAGCTTCAAATCAACTATGTATCTACCTACAAGAATCTAAACACAACTAAAATAAACCTCTGAATGAAGAAGATAAAGATAATTATGGTCCATTACCAACAATCTCATATTATATTTGCAATATGAAAATAGAGCGAGATAGGAAGTGGGAGAGAGATGAAGATAGTGAAGATGGAGAGATTGATATTGAGTGATAAAGAGAAATATAAGGAGATACAAAGAGGGAGAGAGGGAAAGAGATAAAGAGGAAAACACACAAAGAGAAGTAGAGATAGATAAAGAGAGATGAAGCGGGGTGAGAGGGAGAGGGAGACATTTTTTAATAGATATAGACAAAGAGTAGATATAGATAAAAACTTAAAAGAGATGAAGGAAGAGAGAATAAATATTTTAGTTTTACTCATATTAAATTCCTCTCTACTCTCTTTCTTTTTCTCTCTTTCAAAATATTTAGATTTTTAATATGTTAATTTAATTTATATTACATAAAATATATTTATTATTAATTCTAATAAATTTATATTTAAATTTAATAATCTTAATTGTAAAATACAATACAATATAATACTATTTTGGAAATAAATATATACTATATAAAAGATAGTATAGAATCATTCCTTACTATGCACACAATGACTTCCACTAACATGATTTTACATTAGATTTAAATATTATAATTTTAAAGAGTTTAAAAAAATTAAGAAATCAATTCAATTTTTAAAAAATAAGTAAATAACATCCTTTTAGATCCCATTTTTTTCCAAAATCAAATCCGTAAGCTTAATAAAAAAATTGTAATTACATTGAAGGTGTTCTTTCATGAAATGAACAACCTTCTTTTAATGATCAACAACTAAGAATACTCCTCAGGCAATGCAAGACGGTTGAACACTTTTCAACCCTCGATTTTCTAATTGTACTTTTTCCCCATTTTTTCTATTGTTAAATTAACAAATTCAACTTATATGGGCTTTCAATATTCAGCCCAGTATACAATATTCTACAGAGTGATTGTCTTGCAAGCGAGCTTAGATCTGTGTGTGAATACTCTGAATACATTTTCTTCACCCGTGCATTCGTCTACCTGCAAAAAAAAAACTTATATGGGCTTTCAATATTCAATCTAGTATACAATATTCTACAGAGTGATTATCTTGCGGGTGAGCTTAGATCTGTGTGTGAATACTCTGAACACATTTTCTTCACCCGTGCATTCGTCTACCTGTAAAATCCATTTGCTTCTCTTCTTACTACGACTAATTTTTGCATTACAAGCACACAATTTTGTCTCACTTCCATTGATCTCTCTGAATGGTTCTTCCCAAGTGAGGTTAGATTTAGGAATATGGTTAGTTTTATGGTTAAAGTTAGCATATTTATTAGGGTTAGGATTAGGATAATGGTTTGGATTTATGTCATGGTTAGGGTTAGGGTTGTATTTAGATTTTGGGTTATGATGTTGTTAAGGATTACAATTATGATAAGGTTTACAGTTTAATATTTGTGATAAGGTTTAAAGTTAGGGTTTACATTAATAGAGCATGATTATTTTCCTATTTAAGAAGTTTTTTAAGTTTATACATGTGCTTGGACTGATGTAAGTGGATGCATACTTATTTTATAGCTATTACTTCTCTATTCAAACGTATCTTGTTCATACATCATTCACTAATTAGTCTGCCAACTTACTTTATTAGTTGCACAAATATATGCAAAAAAATACTAATTTTTTTTACTAATAAGGGTGCCAATGATATTCTTGATTTAGCCCTCACATAATGTTTGCAATAGGGAGTGATGGTAAAAGAGAGGAGATATTGGGATATAAAAAGGGGGAGATATTGATGGGAAGAGCGAGATGTAGAGAGGGAAGAGCGAGAGGAGGAGGGGTAAGGATATATTATTTACTATGAAATGAACCAAAATCCCCCTCTGTAATGTGTCAAACTGAAGTTTACAATGAATTTGTTGAGCTTGAAAATATATTAAATCCTATTACAAATGTGTGAGAGAGAGATGCCCTCTATGAATTGGAACAAGTTAACTTGCTAAAGCAATGGCTATTCCTACTACAAAAGAGATATAAGATGATGTGAATCTTGGTAAATATTGTGTCATTTAATTACTTCATTATTTTGAAATATTTAATTACTTCATATATATTGTGTCATTTAATTACTTCATTATTTAAGATGATGTCATTTAATTACTTCATTTAGCCTATTGTTACATTTTAATCCAATTGCACTTTTATAAAAATAAAATATATAAACTTAAGAACAAAATGAATAAAATTACATTAATTAAGTTACATATATTGAAAATAAACAAACGAAAAATTAGCATAGGATTCTTAATTGACATAAAATTGAACCACACACAATGCTATGTTAAGTAACTTAATCCTTAGGTAAAGAAAAAAACATCACAATCACATCACCAATCAATACATTTTAACCAAAGGTTAGTTCGAGAGTGCACCCTTTCTCTACTACCACATGCAACACTGGATATATATTATTTCTTAATACAATGATATCTTATAATAATATTCAAATTCTTACGAAGCTTGACTTTGGTTAAATTCCTAATAACATTATCTCTTTTTTTTTTAGATGTAAGACAAATATCTATTGCTACATATTGCCACGTCTCTAAATTCTCTAAATTGTTGAGTGCCTTCCATATGTGAACTTGCATGTCTGCTAAGTATCATCAATCTGCACTTGGGACCATAATGCCTAGTGCCTAGTGTGATTGATGTAGTATGGGATTCTGTGTTATTAATTTAGGAGGACTAGATGGAAGAATTTCCTACTTCATGATCGATAATGAGCTGTGGTTAAGACATGATTTATAAAGTTTCTGTGAAATTATATATTATTTGTGCATCAACATTGAAAGACGCCCTGTAATTGGGAAGGCAAATTCATCTCAACATAATTCAGAGTGGGTATGAATCATATGCCTTTGTGAGCGGTGCACTTGTTGTTGATATGTACTTCAAGTGCTCTAGTATGGAGGATGTACACAAAGTGCTTAACAAAATGTCTCATACAGATGTTGTAGCATGCAGAGAAGTGCATGCTTATGTTGTGCAAAGTGAGCTTCAGGGGAACATTTTTATTGGCATTGTGTTGCTAGGTGCTTATGGGAAATGCGGGAGGGTGGATGTCATCATGGGGGTTTTGGTTTTGTCACCATGTCATCTTCAGAGGAAGTGGAGGCAACTATTTCCTCCCTTGATGGGGTTGTGAGTGTTTCCTGCTTACCAACATCATCTCTTGTATTTTAGATTTTTGTTACAGATTCTATTTTTTTCCCGAATGAAAGATTTTATATGACTGAATTTGGAGAAGTAAAATATTATGTTCAAAGCTTAAATTCACATAAGTTGTGAAATGTTGTAGCTGAATTTTATCACCTTTGTTTCATAAAATTTGTTAGTGAACTTGGACAAATCAGGGAAACTTATCTATTTTTGGATGCATGATATGGAAGGGAGGCCACTAAGAGTGAGGATAGCATAAGCACAGACTGTCCAATTTTGAGCATTGGAGTATGAGTCTTTTGGCAATGCTTTTATGTTTTTCTCCTTCCAACTCGGCCTTTTCATAAATGTGCATTCTACTTTTTTTTGTTTGCCAGAATGCCTTATAGGGATGTAGTTTCCTGGAATACTATGATTGCAGGTTGGGCATTTTTCCACAATTTATATGCTAAAAATTCAAGCATTACAGTTTTTAAGTCCAGTATTTCCACATTGCAATTACAGTTTCTATGGTGCAATGTTTGTACATGTCAATTTTGGTCGTTAACTACCTGCAAGTTTTAGTAATCGTGTGGAAGGGGGCTGAGGTAGGTAGCTATTGAGGGCTGAGGGAACTATAGGAAATCAAGGCAGCTTAGAACTAGTGCCCTACTATTTTATAGGCAACCCCCCACCCTTTGAAACTATACCGATGAGCAAACGTAGCAGCACGGGCAGAGCTTCAATTAAGTAGATAATCGTAGGGGCATTTGAGCGCCTAAGGCTCCTGCATTTCGATACAGTAGGCCTCTACCCCGCTCCCTTCAACTATCTCCTCTCCACCTACTGTAGGGTGGGAGGCGCAAGAAATAAGGCAGGCCGGATTGAAGGATGCCTTACTTGAGCATAGAGAAGGGATAGTCTATGATTCTTTCTTTTTCAATCCATCAAAAGAACTTACTTGGATTGACATTTCATTTGATTCTTAAAATTTAAAATTTGAATTACTTGTTTCACAGACGAAATTTCATTTTATAGTGCGAAACTAGGGTGATTACAAGCTACAAATATCACGACCATGGTAACCACCTCTTGGTGAGATAGATGTGAGGAATATGGAGCTGAAGACTCAACAGGATTTTCAAAGTCAGAAAATGAAGACAAGGGACAACTCTTGCAAAGGCTTTGTCACAGATTTGATTGGTTTTGAGATCTATATTCTGATGTCATAGTAGAGAAAGTCTTCCACTATAAATGGTGATGCCGTGCAAAAATTGCTAGCTCTACAATGTGAGTCAGGCATAATTGAAAATGACTTGTGGAAAGACGACGTACTTGTCTGCAATGGCAAAATCATGAACCATGGAAGCTTTGCACATGCACGTGATCGGTACGTTTAACCTGTCAGTAGTCACCCTGAAGAAATGGAGGAAGAATAGAGTAACTGAAGGCAAAGAGCTCACCCATACGAGTATTGATCTTCAGGTCTGTCGTCCTGCGTGCAATTAATTTACTCTCAAATTTGAACCCCTGCTTCAAAGTCAAACATAAGGACGAATATGTGTAAAGCATCAACGATGTGTAAAGCATCAAGGGGATGTATAAAGTGACAGAAGAAATCAAAGGAACCAACCATAAGGACAAAAGAAATCAACCGTAAGGACAACTGTTAGCTGGAACAGATAGCTGGTGAAAAGCGACGGGCCAGATGACTTCAATGGTAGTGATTGGCCTTTCCACCACTTCCAACCGTTGATGGTAAAAATGAGCTTGGCCTTTCTCATATGGAAATGCCTACGACGTAATAATAATAATAACATTGCAGTGTAAAACTTCTAACAATAAGCCAATAAATTAATGTGTGACTTTAAATTTTATTAAATTTTGAATAGGAAATAACCTTTTTTATAGGAAAATTATTTTTCAAACTAATAATTATTTCATTTATAATATGGTAATTATTCTTAAATTTAGAATTTTTTTTATGACACTTAAGAAGAAATGAATAAATTTTTAAAGAGAATCATTATCTATTAATTAAAATATTAAGTTGTGATGATTATATATATACTATTTTGTAGTTCCATACAATTTGTATTTATATATATATTTTTTTATCTTTAATCATTTATGTTTCAATTGACAAAAAAGAGGTAGGTAACATATAACAACTGTTCCAAGGTAGGCTACTCTGGGGGAAGATCACAAGGATGAGAACTTGTTCCAATTCCTCGTGGAGGATTGGCTCAAGCTGTGGTTGAGCGGTGGGGGTAAAAACCTTAAGTAACTTTCTTGCTTTTCCATGCTTTTTTGTTTTGATTGGATCCATTGGCTGGCCACCATGGGCCTTTTTGTGTATCTGTTAAACTTTTGTTACTGGTTTTTTTTTACTCACTAATCTGCTGTTAGACTTAACTACACTGATACTTATTTTCACAGACTGGTTACCATCTTCAAGGTGAAGCTGGGGTCTGTTAGGGGTAACAGGCTGGTTACCAGCTCCATGGTGGAGTTGGGGCATGTTGGTTTTAATTTTTGGTTTTTGGTTCTAAAAAATGGTATAGGCTGAGGGTTTTCTGACTCTGGTGATGTGTTGGTAGTCTACACTTCTCGTGCTGGCTGTTTCTATTCGGGTCAACCCCCTTGTCTTGGCTGCTTTTTTAATCAAAAACATATAACAACTTATCCCTTGAGTAATTCTCATTTTTATCCTTATACATGAATAGTAAACAAGTGAGCATCTCAAAGTATTTAGTGGAAATGACAAGCTTATTCCTAAAACATTAATGTATAACAAACAAAGGTAAGAGGTTTCCACAATTCATGATATCAAAATACAAGAGTTTCTTGATCAAATTGTGTTTACTATTTTTTGCATCAACATTTTGGATCACACTCCATGATTCCTCATCAGGATGATAGAGAGCATTATAGAGCACAAGGTGAAAAAATAGTAGTAGTTACCCTCAAGCACGATATCAATATGTAACAATTTCTGGATTAAATTGCATTTACAATTATTTTATCAATGTGGTCTCTAATGCTCTGTATCATTCTAATGATTAATCATGGAGTATGATCCAAAATATTGATACAAAAAAATAGTAAACCTGCTTTATCTAGAAATAATTGCATCTATCTAAAAATCATACAAATATTTTTTTCGTGTTGCATTTTGTACTTCCAATACCAAGGGTGACATTAGATATCACAACAACATGTACGATATAATCAAAATTGTGTAAAAGTTGCACCATGCAATGTGGTACAAGTAGGAGATCTCACACAATAAGGGACCAGAAACTATTATGAATATATGAGAAGATTGAGCCTCTTCCACAATTAAGATCAAACATCTTCATGAGCCCATTATCTCATTCTCATATAAATAGAATGATAAATCAGGAAAATACATATTGTACAACATATTCTTAGATGACTCAAATTGACATTTTAATGTTTTTGAATGCCTACATTAAATGTGATAATTTGTGAGGTAAAAGGCCTCAAAATATTTGATAATCAACTACTTAATTTGACACTAAGATACTCATCCCAACATCAATGAAAGTGTGAATTAGCTAATACAAATTATTTTCAACCAAGTGAGATGATTAAATACTAAGTGTCTAAAGAGGAATAACTTTCATTTTGATAATTTTCTCAAAAAATATTAGAAGCACATTCTTTCAACAAGGTCTAGAAAATAATACAAATGTAAGGGCTACCCTGCCACATAGGATTTAAATCTCGAAATAGAATGGTGCAGGAGCACCTAGGCTATCCCTAAAGTCTTAGTAAATTTTTGGCTTGTACTGACTCTAGCTAAGTCAATAGCTTTTCAACTTGACCTTAGTAGGTCTTGCAAGTGTGTAAATAGATGGATTAGTAGTTAGTACTCAATCCAATCTAGTTTTTAATTTCTTTTAGTAGTTATTGTTTGTTTAGGCCTAAAGTGGGAAATGAGGTCTAAAAGTGTTCTAGAGTTAAGTGAGATGAGAAAAGATCCTAAAAATGCTTAAGTACATCATTTGGAATGAGAGAGAGGTCATACAAGTTAGTTTGCATCATTAATGCAAAAGATGCTATAATGTTGTCATGACAACATTTGCAACTTTGCAAATGTTGCATGCAACATTGACAACTTTTTATTCCCTTCGAAGTTGAGGAAGGATATTAATGCTAATGGAATAAAAACATGGATGAGGCATCTTTAGATACCTTGAGGCTCATTTCCCAAGGCAGTGTGTGATGTAGAAAGATTTTGGAAGTGAATAGAAGTTCTACATTCTTGTTTTTCTGGAACAGTCGACTTGCTTTGAGTGTGGAAGTGTTTTAATGGATTGAAGAGCTTGTTCCAGCATTGGATCCGTGTTTTAGAAGTAGTTTTAAGAATTTTTCATTTAGTGGAAAAGCTATTTTGAGTTGATTAGTTAGCTTTGTAAATTATTTAGGAATTAGTGTAGTTGTTGTAGGAGACAGAGTGATTTTTGGTTTCATGGCTCCCCCATAGAATCCAACCATGGAAATCTTCATGGCATGGATGAATATGGTAGGGGAGCCTATATATAATATAAATACTCAAGTAGGAGGTCTAGAGAGTCAGTTTGAAATTTTTAAAGTCACGCCCTAGGTGAACAATGAGTGTCCGGTTAGGTGTGTAATGGGGAGAAGTTTGAATGCATATGAAAGGAGGTGTCTGAGAGGTTCAAACCAAGTGTGGTTTCAGAATATTTAAGGTCCTATAGATCCCTAACAGAGAACTTAGGTCTTTTCCAATCCATCTAGACATATTTCTAGATAGAAATCAGTGGACTGCACATTTTTGGCCCGATTAGCCCTAGTAGACCTATAATTCAGGAATCCACTGTACGGATGACTTAGGAGCTTAAGACCTCAAAAATATTTTAGGTCTTGGAAAAAGGGTATCCAGATCCTAAGTTTTTTTTTGGGTTATTTGCAAGTTTTGGGAAAGAATCCAGAAAAACCCTCTGGATAGGACTAATTGTGCATTTAGGCCTAATAGGACCAAATTGAGAAGCAATATTGAACTTGACTGATAAGAGTTTGGAGACCCATTCCAATGGACTTGGAAGGATTTAAATGGAAGGTTGTTATGGCTGACACAACCCTTTCAACATTTTTGAATTTTTTATGAAGGATTTTCACTTTGAGCCCTCCAAGTTAGAGTGAATAATTAAGACACAATTATTGATAGTTGTCCTTCAAGGTTAAGCACAAGGAGACTAACTCTTGGAGTTGAGTTAGGATAGTCTTAGGCTTGGAGACTTAAGAATATTGGGGTCCTATAAGGGAGATTGGGATCCTGAGAAGACTAGGACAAGTGGAGTCCTTACTGGAGTTTGTGCGAGCACACCTTGGAGCACTTCCATCATAGACGCAAAGTCACAAAGTAAGTCACAAATTGAAAATAAATTGGCAATTAAAATAAATCATTTATATATAGTTTCCTTAAATCATAGATGACGAAACATAATCAATAAAATTTTTGACCAACTTTTCAAATACCATAATTAGGGTGTGTGCACCAAGTTGTGGACCAAAAAGGGGGTATAAGTGGACACATTTTTTTGAAATCAGGTAAACCTAAACTTGGAATAGGATTTTGAGGGTCATGCACTCAAAATAAGATGTGTAAAAAATAAAAATTGTAGTACTCTGAATCTAGTTTCTAGAACACTAATTTTTTTAAAACCCTACAATATTAAGAGGTCAAACCTTGCACACACGAAAACATGTGCCTGATTTTTTTAGAAAAACATAACATAGCTATTTTTCGTGTGCAGTACAAAAGGTATAGTTATATTCAGTATTTTTTAAATCCCTTTAGTAGGATGATAGGTAAGAGAGAGATCTAGAATTTGTGTATTTTTTATAATTTTTTGATGAGTATTTATTTTTCTGTGATTTTTTGAAGTGATCGCATCCTGAAAATTTGGTACCTGTTCAAGCACTGGGTATAACTTGCATAAAATCTCTCTCTCTCTCTCTCTCTCTCTCTCTCTCTCTCTCTCTCTCTCTCTCTCTCTCTCTCTCTCTCCTCCTTTTTTCTTAGTTTTTCAGAACCCGATCGAGTTCTGAGTAATTAGGAGTAGTGAGTCGTTATGTTCTCATAACCCGATCGGGTTCTGAACGCGATCAGGTTCTGTGAAATTAGGAGCTTTGTTTGCTTCAACGGTCTTAAAATAGTCATTGCAAGTTGTTTTGAGGTCCCACAAATATTTTTCTATTGTTTTACACCAGGAACAAACAGGTTTGCACTTTTTAGCGTGTTTTTTCTTTGCAATGATTGAAAATTGTGTTTTTTTATTTATGTTTTTAATGTTATTTTATCATTGTAAGTTCTCATTTCAAGAAAATGGTTGATTTGTTCTTATTTTGTGTATTTGATGTTCACATGTTATTCTATGTTCATGATATTATTCGTAGGGTCCATTGAATATGAACAATGGGAAAGAACAAAAGAGAAACAATTGAACAACGAGAGACAGAAAAGGAAAGACAAAGGGAGTGCATGAGGAGAACACGACAAGGTACATCATCAAATGAAAGCAACGTAAGTGATGAAAATGTTAATGTGACAAATGCACCATTTTAATTTTATGTCCTTAATGAACAAAATACACATAATGAAAATGAAGATCATCAACATACACCAATTGAACTGATGGGGATAAATGCACCTAATTCATCTAATAAAAATGTAGAGCATGCAACTGTGTTAACACCTCTTAGAATAATTCGTAGTAAACCAAAGTTTCTAATTGACATTGATGAAAATATTTTGAGGCCAATGCATGATAAAATGTCGAAAAAAATTGTAGAAGAATTGTTAAAAAGATTTGGAATAACTATTTTGAAAAATTAAATCAAAGTGGAAGATGTCAAGTAGTTGTTGAAATGATTAAGAATCTAAAATTTAGAGAGACAATGACAATTGTGGGGTTGAGAACATCTGAAAATAGTACTGAGAGAACCATTGTGAGGAATCTATTCAATGCATACCAAGCCATTGGTTCACAATTAGGCAGTAAAGATGCTAATGTTACTCGACGTGTCCTCACATCAACTATAAAGGGAAAGGAAATGAAAAAAATATCGTATAGTAAGAAAAAAAAGTAAGTCATTAAGCATAGGTAGATCAACATTACGAAGAGCCTTACAAAGGTGAGACAAAATTGAAGATCCAAACACTAATTCTCTTTGGTCATTCTTGGGTAGAGTCCCATGCAAGGACAAGGTTGTCGTTGATGCATTAAGAACATTAATTGAAAAGTTTTGGCATGAACACACAAGCGTTTCACCCTGTTGACGGGGTTTTGTTGACCGGGTCCGCCAACAGTCATAAGTTGTCACCGGGTACCAGGGTACCGGCCAACTCTACCTACAAAGGTTATCTGTGGGAGTGAGATTCCCCAGGCCTCCAAGCACCTGGGTGTCGGGTCTTGATGGTGCGGGGCTTGGTTGGGAGAAGTGACTATTTTCAAGGGGGATAGCTGGTTTTTTCAACTCATTCTCTCTGGGGATTCAGGAAGGTGAGGTTTCTCTAAGCATTCTACACTTTGCAAATAAACTGAAAAGATCTTACAGGGTTAGAAATATCTCATCTACTTATAGTTATGTTTAAACATCCCATACATCAATAATGCTCTGATATGCCATACTAAATACTGAAGAAATACGCAACCATCAGTCCATATTTGGTCAGTAGCAAGGGGAAGGAGGTCGTTAATCTACTTACAATATCAGAGCAGAAGACATGAATAACATAAAACATAAAATACCATTAACTCAGAAGATCGAATGCCAACAACATCATTGCAAGGAGTCTCCCTTCTAAATTAATATTTCTTCCAGCTAGCACTGGTGTGTGATACAATGGTGGCTCCAGGGGAACATCTATCTACTTGAAAGCTTAAACAATGGAGCATTGAGCTCTACAACTGAAATGAAAATACTACTTTTCTATTACTGTGGACAAAAAAAACATCAATTTCCCCGGCCCTTGGAAAAGGGTAAGACTTACTATTTATACACATTTTTGTCTAATGCTAACCCTAACCCTATTTTACATTACATTACAATAAAATATAATATATGGGGGCCAGTACTACCTGCGCCACCCTACAAAAGACCTCGAGATGGAATAGGCCTGACATGTCAGAAGAATAAGACAAGAAGGTAGAGGGGAAGAATTGGCCTCAAGAAGAGAGCCGAGAAAGAGAAGGAAGAAATCTGATCCCCAAGAATTGAGGCTACATGCCTCATAAATGGGAAATGTGGCGCCCTGTCTCCAATGCGCCAGGTGTACATTCAAAGCGGCACCTTGAGAAGACCATCTGTCAGAAAACCTGTTGATCTGACGTTCCTTGATGTAGCCAACTACCCTCTAAAAATATTTATTAACCACTTCTAAAAGTGACTGGTTGGCCTTGGGGACTAGGACACAGATCACTCGAAAGAATACAAAATTTAGGATCCGGGACTCCGGGATCTGGGAACTTACGTTCTGAAAGAATAAAGAATACAAAATGCTTGGGTTTTTTTCCAACCTCCAGAGAAAATTTATTGTTGCTTGTTGTCATTGAAGGTTTGGAGAAGGTGGGAGATTCCATCCTCATCAATTTCTCTGAGGCCAGACCGCCGGTACTTAGCCACCTCAATTTGTTCCCCTAGCTCTGAAACATTATTCTTGAACTCATCAGCCATTTTTTCCGCGTCATGGCCACTAAGGATCATGCAATTTAATCTCACCATTTGAGTCCTGTCCAGTCCCTCTAGGGATTGATACCTCAACTCTATTAATTCATCAAACTTACCCAAAACATACTCCTCTAGAGTGCATGTATCAATGCTAAATGGGTCAGCTCCGGAGACCTTTGTGACAAATGCCTTGTACATATTTGAAGAATACTAAACTGTGTTGACTTTATCATGCAGAACCCCTACCAGTTGCTTGAGTACCTCCAATGTGAGGTCAAGTCTGGAGTGCTGGGTTCTCACAAAGTCAAATGATTCTTCTCCCAGAATCCCAGACTCAGAGACCATTTCTTCCCCAAGGCTAAGGAGTTATTCTAGTTCTACCTTCCATGCCTCATAGTTTTCCATATCACCCTCCCATATGTTAAGGATGGTTTCCACTTGATGAAAAATGTGTCGAGCCGCATATAGATCTAGAAGGGTAGATATCAGGAAATGCTAGGTGTTCCCCACTTGCAGAGCGACCCACTCATCGACCGCTTGGGCCTTCATCTTCATTGCTCGCAGGGAGTCTATGTCGCTCTGGGGTAATGGCATGTCAGATGTGGAGGCCTCTGGAGGATTGCAATAATAGGCCAGGCTAGCTCGGTAAGTAATCCCATAAGGTTCGCTGTCTTTTCTTTTTCTACTTTGAGCCTTTGGGCCTCCTTTTCGTATCAGGCCTCCACGGCTATGGTTGCCTCCTTTAACAGATTCACTTCACCCTTTTTCCCCCTTTTTCCTAGTGATATCTCTGTGATATCATAATCTTCAGCCTCGATAGTTGCCTCATCAACGTCTGGGGGAGGTGTTGCAACAACAGCAATTATTTCTCCTCCTGACCCGATTTGAAGAGTATGAACCATCTGGGCTTTCTTAGCCTTTGGTGGGCCCTGGACCTAAGCCATCATTTCAGCTAGGGAGAGGTGAGCTCTAGGGGTGGATGGGGCTTTTCTCTTCTTGCTTTCAACTAACCACTGAGGTGGAAGGGGTGGCTTGTTCGCCAAAGTTTGTTCTTTTAGTTCTTCCTTTATGTCCTGTTGTTGTTATTCCTTAGTGGTGTGGGTCTGACCCGCCCCTTTCTCTTTATCTTGGGCTTCATCAGGGACATTTCCCCCGGCGATGTTTATCTCCTCTGCCTTGTCCTCCATATCTTTAGCTTTGTCAAGACCTTCATTGGCTGTCCCGGGGGTGTCCTCCTCTTGTTGTTCTTGTTCTTCAGCCTCTGTTGCCGGGATTTATTCTTCTTCTGGTATATCTTTTGGTAATAGGGGAGGTACCAGGCCAATATTTAACGTTTGTGCCATGGTTATTACCTGGCTGAAGGTTGCTCCAGAGAGTGGCACTTGGAACATGGCAGCTAAGGTTATTGTTGCTCCCGTAGGTTCGGTTCCCTCAACAGATGCCGCTTGTTGACTCTGCTTTTGTTGGTCTACCCCTGTATCTTGCATCTCTGGAACTTTGGAGGTGGTCTCCTGCTCTATCTCCTCTTCTTCCATCTGTTCCTCCTGCCCTTGTACAGGTCTTTGTTCCTCAGCTTCCTCTTCTGCTGGGACTTCAGCCTCTGTCTGATCGATGTCCCCCTATAGATTACCAAACTCGTCGGTTGCAAAAACATCATCAAACTCATCCTGTGGAGGAGGGTTGGCAGGGACATCGATAGGCTTTAGTTCCTTTTTTGGCTCCGGGGAGTCAGAAGAAAGGATCTCAACTTGTGGAGTCTGGGGCATCCCAAACTTTGGCTCCTTCTTGGGCTTCAGGTCAAGCCTCCTCCTTCTCTTGGTAATCAAGGGCGGCCCCACATCCCTTATTTCTGCTTGCTCCACTGGATCCACCCTTGTTTCCTTAACCATCAAGGCTGCTAGTGAAGGGGAGGATGAAGGATGAATTGGTCCGGCCATAAGCACTGAGGTAGCCAGCCGTGTGATTAGCTTCTCCTTCATTTGCTGGGAGGCTGCTACCGATTTCCTTATTTGCTCTTTAATAGGGACTTCTTGCATGGTGGGAGTTGTGTCTACCCCTTTTCCTTTATCTACTCTTTGTGAGGAAGTTTCGGCCCCCGGGGTTAACTTTGGTACCGGCTGGGCCGCCTGGCAGACGCTTCCAGGGCACACCTTTTTAAAGTAGAGGTGGCTGCGTTCAACTATATTGTGAGTGAACTCTTCAATTGTGGGCCCTTCCTGTGCATCCCAATTTACTGTGGAAGGGCCAATTTATCGATCCCCTTTTCCTTGTATTAGGGATCAATCGTGGAGCCGGTATCTGAAAAGTCCTCCGGGAATCTCCGGAGCTTCAATCTTTCCATCATCCCTGTGGTCATCCTGACAAAATGCCACCCCCGGATGTCCACGTCATCCTGCAAATCTTCCCAGAATTCCTCCATATGATATTGGTGTGGCTCTAATGCCCGGGGAAGTGCTATTGCGATCTTGCCATGCAGATCAAAATGTTTCCGCGCTAAGTAGAATTCTGCCAAGTTATAGCTCTTAAGCTCATTATCTGCCTCTTTGGTGGTGGCCAAACTGCATGAATAATTCCCACAGGTAATCAGAAATGGAATATTTGTTACCTTCTTCAGGGCGAAGAAGGCGTGTAGCTCCATCACTTACCTACAATATTTGAGGAGGATTATCTTGTCCCTGCAATATTTGGGCAACAAGTAGGGCTTCCGGGAGAAGCTGATCATCCTTATATAAGTATGCTGCTAAAATAGTATATAATAATGTCCATAACTCCAGACCAAATTCATCACCTCTGTGGACAGGTGGTATCCTGCATCCTGAGTGGGTGTGAGAAGGTGGTAGTAAACGAAGGCATCATTTACTCAGAAAAAATTGGGGAAGCTGGCCTCCCATTGTATTTGTGGAAAGTGGTCCCAAGGGGCCTTTTGTCCCGGGCCATTCCTGAGCACGCCCTCTGTAAGTAACCCATTGGTATGGGGCCGTTGTTGCGCCAGGGCCCAGAGGACATAAGAAGTCATATAAAACATTTTCTTCTTGGCCAGTTGGAGGAACTGGGAGTCCACATGGTTGGAGATTATGGCAGCCTAGTCAAAATGCTCCTCGCCCATGTTGATACCTAGAAAAAAGTAGTACATCCACCCAGAGAACTCCTGGGCATGTTGTTGTCTGAAGATTCATCATAAGGCTATCATCCCCATTTGGATGCTTTCTTTGAATTCGGCCCTGGGGATTTCCAGCTTCATCCTCCTGGGATCCCTCTTCGGGGTCTTTAGGAAATGATTGTTCATGTATATACGGGCTGCTTCTTCCAATTGAGTGAATTGGGCCAAGGCATCTGACCGGGTGACCATAGCTAGTTTGTCAAATTGGGGGATCCCCAAGCCCCTCTGGAAGGTATCAGGATCAAGGGACACCAAGGGAGTAGGGTACCCTGTTGGCTCCGGGGCTGCGAGCATAACAGCCCTGAAAGATGTGTTGTAGTGTGAGAATAATCTCTGGTGACTGCACAAAGCACGGGAAACAAGCCACCTTGAGAATCCTAGAGTTTCCAATTTGAATGGCCAAAGGATCTCTGGCCTGTCGTTGAATGTACATAACTTTGACCAAGGCCTATATTTCTGGCCATGTTCTGACGCTAGTGTCGGTGATGAACTGGACTTTGGAATCGATCTTTAAGCCCACTGTCCTTTACATATTTTAGGCTTACAGGCAATTTCTCTAGGGCCTTTTCCAATTTAGATCTTACTGCCGCCCTGGTACTTGCCGTGGAAGGTAGTTCTAGACTTTGGGGTGGTGAGGATGCGAAAGCTTCAGACATATTTGTGAATTTTGCTGCTCTAAAAACCTGCAAGGCAAGGTGACCATCAGAGCCCATTAATAGACATATACTTCGGGGTCCGGAGATCTTACCATCATGGTGTTTTCTTCCCCTGAAAAAAATAACTTCGTTCAAAAACTTCGGACAACATACATATACATATTGCGAACTTAGGAATTTAATTAACCATCCGGGTCTGGGAATTTTATCACACTTAGTAAGAAGGACACGGGATGGGTAATGGAAAGAGATCCAGAGGCCGGGGAAGTAACTGTTGGTAGAGGTGCACAAAAGAAAACCGTTA
This sequence comes from Thuja plicata, assembly GCA_018584345.1. Taxonomy (NCBI): domain Eukaryota; kingdom Viridiplantae; phylum Streptophyta; class Pinopsida; order Cupressales; family Cupressaceae; genus Thuja; species Thuja plicata. Next base: position 515,723 of record MU223827.1, on the reverse strand, counting down.
GACCCACGTGGGCACCACGTGAGTGAGTAATAAATGGGAGTTATGGTGACGGTGGTGGAGCCAACTGTCCAAATGTGTGAAAAGTGAAGGCCACTTGGATAGATTTAAATGTGCGCATGGGACATAAACGAAGGTCAGGCTGGTTTACAGAGGAGAGAGAAAACTGTCTGTTTGAAATCGGCCGAGAGCCAAGTTTTAAATAGGCGATATTCTGCACAGAATGAGCTCACAGATGAAAACCAACAATAGAGGCAGCATGGAAAGCTTGCTAGGCTACCTGACAGGATACACACATAATATACATTAGAGATGAAGGATATATACATGTAGACTGGAGGGATATACAACAAATATACACTAAATTTATACATATATACACTGCAGAGAAAACATTTACAAGAAACCAGACGAAGCACAAAATATTTACAACTTTCTACACTATATACATACTAGATTACACCTGCACAAAGGGTGTACAACCCTCTGGAAGAGCCGACCCACCAATGGGCGGAAAACCAGAAGGAAACACAAGGCAAACAAACAAAAGCAAAATCAACCCAAGACCCACAAAACCAGAAAGAAAGAAAGCCGAAGGGAGAGTGTTAGGAATAAGGTGTCTCAACCTTGGATAATTCCTATTCCTATTATTTACTTTGTAAAATGTATTTTTTTGCAAAGTGTGAGTGTACATGTCTAGTTGGCATGTTGATGTGTCACTCCACTTGATGTGTCAGCATCTTGAATGGTGTGTAAGGAGATCATGGCTGAAACGGTTATGACGTATTCCTATGACACGTAAGAGCTATTTCTAAGAGATTTCAATGACAGGTGAAGACATGCAAGACATGTGGCAACTGATAAAGTTGAGTACTTTACACTCTTCCATAATCATGGGGTTTGGGGTTCCTATTTAGGGTTCCTATTTTATCAAAGAATGGTAAAACCCTAATGCGGCTATCTTTGGAAGTTGCCCTAAAAAGGAAAGCGCATGATATAAGCATTTTTAGGGTTACAGAAAAGGATGCTAAAAAGAGTGTATTGTTGGTATAATCTGGGGCTACTGGATTTGTCTGTGTGTGTCGATTGTCTCCTGAAAAGAACTTGCATTGCAAGTGTGTTGTAACCATTGTGTTGAAGATAATACATTGTGCGGGATTTGGAGTGCTGGGGTTTTTTACCGAAAGGTTTTCTCTAGGGTAAATCATTATGTCATTCTCTATTTTTTGTATGCATGGTATGTGGCTGCAATATCTTTGTTAAAGTAGTTAATGAATCTAAAATTGTAAGAATTTAAAAGAATTTGCACAATACTTTCCTATAGAGATTAGTGTAGGAAGCTGTTTCTGCACCTGAGTTTCCTTACAGAGAGGAGGCACCAACCTGAAAACGCAGAAAGGGGCAGAAAAGAAGCCTCCATGAAAGCTCTGCAATAGCTTCAACTGCCGAATGATCACAACTCACCACCACCAACCACTCACAAACGCTTAGAAATGCTCAAAATGATTAACACTAGATTATCTTTAAATTGCTGCAAATCGCTCTAAAATTGCTCTGATTGCTTAAGTGTTTAATCGCGGTAAATGTGAAAATTATAGGTAACTTCTATTTATACCTGCGGTAAAAAACAAGCCACCTTTCCTTTCACAAACTCCGGACAGACAGATCTCCGGACTCTGGGCCCGGGGATTTCCTCCGATAATACCATCTTAATGAAAGAAGACATCACGGCGAAGAATCCCAGAGTCTGGAATCTGGCTCCCGACAAAGGATGACCAACTCTAGGACTGGGGTCCCGAAGGCACAAGAGACCAACAGAGCAAAGCAAAACCATGGGGAAGAAAACCCCAGAGAAGAAAAACAAAGGAAACAAAGAAAAAGACAAGGCAAGAGCCAAAAGCAGAAAAATAAAAAAAAGGGGGACCCAACATTTTGCACACAAAATGTAGAGACGGGGATGCAGGGCATAACAAATGGTGACTATCTGGGACAAATGCCTTAGCGCATTTGAGAACTACAAAATCTCTGGTTGGAAAAAACTGGAACAAGTCATTGCTCAAAGTATCTTATGGGCAAAGAGTAACATGTCTGAGAAAATCCGGCCACACGAGATCTAGTCCATAATCTTTTCACCAGTGGTGGAGTGTGTGCTTTAGAAGGAAACCAAGCTGATGACCTCTGGGAGGAGTAGAGAAGAGGCACTAATTACATCAAACCACAAAGTCATCAGATTTTCTTACTTCTCTCGGAGACTGGAGTTTTGTCCCACTTCCCTTTTCTTGTTATTTTGCATGTTTCTAGGTGGGAGGGTGGTACTTCTTTCACCATCAAGCTCAAGCTTAGCTAATTTTAATGGCGGTAATTCTTTCACCCTTCCACCTATTTTATATGTTGAATGGAGGATAAAACTCCAAATCCAAAAAGAATCCTTTTAAAGGTCCAGACTTGGGTCAAACAATTAGTACAACCGATCTACTCTCAGTGTGTCTGATTACTTGTTCCTTATTTTTATTTCACTAATCGCCAGACTTCTGGAAATAAACCCGATGAAGATTGCTCAAAATATACCACCAAACTTGTAAAATAGCTCTAGAGACCAGACCGATTCCACCATGCTAAAGAAAGATTCTTAAGTTCACCATGCTATAGACATCATCCCAGAGACCAGAGTTTATGCAAAGCATTCCAATCCTCACAAGAGAGAACAAAACGTCAGAACTCGAAAAGAAAACAAGAAATGAAAATGAAAACCACCAAGAAAAGGACTACCTCGGAGGGTAGCCAAGGCCATTTAAAAGGCATGGTACCTCCCAACAAGGCACTGGGAAAGAAATATTTACAAGCGAAGGGCTCTACATAAAATACAATTTTGGACAAATTTACCCTATTTGAAATAATGTTTGAGAAACTGTCCATTGACGGGCAATGGGACAGGTTCTCCAATCATGGTGTTAAGGCGGTAAGTGTTTTCCCCATAGATTTTTGAGATAAAATATGGTCTGAGCCAGAGCCGTTGGTACTTGGTGTGCTTACCTTTCTTTTCCTGGGCCTTGTCCCACAACAGGACCAAGTCTGAAATCTGAAAAACCTAGTATTGGGCTCTACGGTCAAACCATCAATTTTACCACTGCCTGATGATGCACAAAATTTTCAAGGGCTACATCTCATTGTTCCTCCATTCTCACCAGATTCAAGAGCCAAGCCTCCACGATGTTATCCCGGTTACTAAATTCCTGCATAAACTGCAAAACTGGGATCTGTAAGTTGATCGGGAACACTAGGTTCTGGCCATAAACCAGATGGAATGGGAACGTTCCTAGGGTGGCTTTGATTCGAATGTGATCCACCCAAAGGGTGAATTTCAACTTTTAATGCCAATCCCAGGGATTTTGTTCTAGCAGGTGTTTGATTACTTCAAGTAGATTTTTATTCATAGATTCAGCAACACCGTTCCCCTGGGGGCAATAGTTGCTGGAAAAATTCAGAGTGATCTTTTGATTGTAGGTCCACTTGAGTAATTGTGCCAAAGAAAATGCCAGACCATTGTCACATACCAAAGCAAAGGGCATTCCAAACCTTGTGATGATGTTTTCTTCCAGGAATTTGATAACTACGTCTGCTGTGTTATTCTTGCAAGGTATAGCTTCGGACCACCGGGTACAGTAATCAGTAGCAGTAAGAATGTATCAGTGGTTGGAAGATGAGTTAGGGTTGATTTTTCCAATGAAGTCAAATGCCCATTGGGCAAAGGGCCTAGCCTCAAAGACTGGTTGCAAAGGCATAGATGGGTTACGCTCATGATGCGCCGCGGTTTGACAAGTGTGGCACCTCCGAATGTGAGTGTAAACATCTTTAAATATACAGGGCCAATAGTATCTAGCCTAAAGGATATGATGGGTGGTGGTGTCGGCTGAGCCATGCCCATTCCAAACTACCCATGAAATTCATTGATCATCTTCACAGCTTGGTCTCTGTCGATTCACCAGAGATACACTCCCTCATAGTTCCTGCGGTAAAGCGCAGAGTTTTTGATCATAAAGTGGGTACTTTTCATTTGCAGGGCATGAAATTTATTGGGAGGTAACCCCTTCAGGAATTTGTTGTTCAATATCAAATATACCAGATCGGTATACCACGGGTCTTGAGTGATGGACTCCATCGTGTAAATTTGACATTCTATGCGGGGAATCTCTTCTGCCATCGCTTGACTCAGTTCCTGGCCTTGAACTATCTTCATGGGCTACATTTCTAAATCATATTCCTAAAGGATGGCCATCAATTTCCCCTGTCTTTCACCCAACTCGCTCTGCATTAGTAGAGAATTCACGGTTTGGTCCAAGACGATAGTATGCACCTTGCTCCGGAGAATGTAATGCTAGAATTTCTTCATGGTGCAAACAAGAGCGAAGGCCTGCTTTTCTAGAAATGAATATCAGACTTTGGCATTCTTGAAGGGGGAGCTCATGAAAGCTATTGGTCATTCTTCCCCTTCAACCTTTTGGGTCAACACTGCCTCGATAGAATGCGGCGAAGCAAAGGAGTAGATATAAAATGGGAGGGAGTAGTCTGGACTAGCTAGGATAGGTGCTTCTGTTATTGTCTATTTGATCTGGGTGAATGCCCACTTTGCTTCAGGACTCAATTCAATCTTGGTATCTTTTTTTATCATTTCATTGAGTGGTTTGACTATTTTGGTGAATCCAGTGATGAACCGCCGGATGAAGTTGATCTTTCCAAAGAAAGATCGCATCTCTTTCTTGCTGTTGGGAATTTGTAAGTTTAGCAGCACTTCAACTCTCTCAGGGTCAATGGATATGCCCTTCTCAGAGATGATATGCCTGAGCAACTTCCCTTCAATAACCCTGAATATGTACTTCTTGGGGTTGAGGGATATTCCATACCGGCAACATCTCTAGTAGATCTGAGTGAGATGGGTGGAATGGTCACGCCTGTCCTGGGAAAAGATGGTCAAATCATCCATGTAGATGATTATGCACCGATTCACAAGGCCCTTGAATGTAATGTCCATGGCCTTTTGAAATGTGGCCCCTACGTTAATCAAACCAAAGGGCATCCTCCTGTATGCAAATGTTCCCCACTTGGTGGTAAACGCTGTTTTCTCTCTATCTTCATACTTAACCATGACCTGGTTATACCTAGAGTACCCATCCAAGAAAGACATCATTTGAGATCCATTCACTATCTTCAATAACTCATCCAATGAAGGGAGAGGGTGATTATCTTTCTTGGAGGCCTTATTCAAGTTTCAGAAATCCATGCAAAGGAAAATTTCACCGCTCTTCTTCCTCATGGGGACCAGATTGGCAACCCATGTAGTATGCTGAATTGGAAAGATTATCTGGGCTGACAGTAATTTTTCCACCTCTTGACGAATTAGAGGCTTGATTAGTGGGTTGACCGGTCATTGTTTTTGCCAAAAAGGCTTAGCATCAGGCTTCAGGGGGATAGTATGAGTCATAATGGATGTGTCATATGTTTTCAAATCCTCATATCCCCATGCAATCACATCTATGTATTCTCAGAGAACCGTGAGAATCTTCTCCTTCTCCCCAAGGGAACAGGAGGTGCCAATGTGTATCATCTTCTCTTCACCGGGCTGGCCGATGCTTACATTTTCAAACTTTCCTCCCTCAGAGGAAGATGATATCTTTTCATAGGCCCGAGGGTCTGAGTCAAAGATTTGTTCAAGTGCAACCATCCCCTTTGGGATGGTGTTAGTGGGTAGGTCCATGATCCCATCATCTTCGTCACCCTATTTGGTATCGTCATGATCTCATTCTTCCACTATCTGATTCTCAAAGACACCAACATTGGCCATGAAGGCTAGGATATGCTAGTCATCCTCAAAAACCTGAAAGTGGGTGACATTATCTAGAAAGGATGGAGTGGGGACCATCTCAACTAAAAATCTTTAGAGTCACGAGCCGACCATGGGCTCAAGTGTGCTAGCAGAAATGGCAAGGGCATCCGGCACATAATTTCACCGTCGGGGAATGAGATCAATGCCAAAGGCATCAAAATATTCAATAAGGCTCCAATCCCAGTTACGGTATGCGGCCAACCTTTTGTCATGACATGTATATTGACTCCAAACCTATTTGACAACCAGCTCTAAATCTCCCAAAGCCCAGAGGTGGGTGACTCCTTTCCTTAACGCAAATAAGAGTCTAAGGACCAAAGCCTCATACTCCGTAACATTGTTTATGCAGTTGAACTGCAATCTGTAGGATGCGAGGAAGGATTTCCCTCACGGGTTGATTAATTCTATCCCGACCTCGCAGCCTTGTTTGGATTGGGACCCATCAAACTTGAGGGTCCACAAATTGTTACTTGTGTTCTAGAGCTAGGGAGAGGGGGTAGCCTTTGGGTTGTTCTTGGGAGACTTGGGAGGAGCTTCCTCCTAAACTGTTGGTGTGCGGGTGGGGATTACCTCTAGAGGGGTTTGAATCTGAGGTTCCCAGGGAAATGGCATCGAAGAGGTGTTTCCAATTAAAATACTGGGTTCCCGGGGATCAACCGCATGTGCTTTGCTTCGGAAGGCATCGATGTGCCTGGTAGTGATAGAAAGGAAAGGTTCACACTCTAGCTCTGAATGTTTTTGACAGTACACTTGGCACCAAGTGTTGGACAAGAGCGTAGCGAGGGTCACTGTGGCACCCTTAGAGTCAACTCCAACTCTCAACTTTTCTTCTAGGTCCTAGGTTCTCTGCAGAACTATGGGATCCTCCCCGGGGGTGAAATTGAATTTTAGGATTTCAAAGGGTCGGTACACCCCAGGAGAGGTCTTAGAGAAGAAGACCTCACTGACCCTCCTGACCTCGGTAAGGGCCTGCTTCATTCAGGGTTCATTTTCAACCTGGATCTTGTTTGATTCTTCTTCCCAGAGGAGCCATAAGTGGGAGAAGTCGGTCAAAAAGTATCCGTTCAAGGAATTAGACCAATTCTAACTTAATAACATCCCATAAGTCTTTGGGATGTCCACCACTTGGACATCGATTATGCTGGCTATCCTGGGGTCTTGGATAAGCTGTATCCAAATGTTCTTCAATTCCCCCACCATTTTCACGGCAGTCTTATCTAGCTGAATCACTGCACCGTTAGATGGGGTGGGATGGAATCTGAGTTTCTGGCATATGAATAAGGGCATGATGTTGCCTGAAGCTCCGGAGTCTACTAAGCAATTATGTATGTTTTTGCCTTGGATATTCAAGCCTAGTAGGAAGGGAGGATCCTCATTGTTTCTTTGGAAGACAGCCGCATTGGCATCCTCAAATGATACTATCTTGGGTGGACGAATGACAACTTCCAAGTTTCCCAAGAGCTTTAGAAGAGACTTCTTCTGCTCGGGATAATTTAGGGAAACCTCCATCAAGGTCATGGAGGTGGTGGTTTTCTCTAATTCCTTTGTAATGTCGAATCTTCCTCTCGAGAATTGGTGACTTCCCTCGGCTAGGTCTTTCGCTTGGTTAGAGCTTGAACCTTTTAGAGGGGCAAGCCGTTCAGTTATGTTATCCTAGGGAGGGGTGTCCTTGATAGGGGGTGTAGGTGTGTAAGCTGGTCCTTTACCAACCTGACTCTAGGTATTGTATGGAGTCTGTGGGTTGGTGAAGGCATTGGCCTCAAAGGGCAGGATAGATTCATCAAAGAATCTATGCAATTCAGATTCCTCTTCATCTTCCCCAGAAGTTTCGAAGAAGATGGTCTCATAGGTGAAGGCACTGTGGGTTGACTCTTGCACAGGAGGCTCTGGGGGAGTAGCATCATGCGATTATTGTCTGTCTAACTGGGAGATCATGATGACCTTTTCCCTCATGGCGCAATTCACCTCATTGTGTGAGCCCGTGTCGTGCAATCTAAACCAATTAGTCATGGGCTGGAAGTTAGTGGCTGGTGTGAAATGTGATGGTCCAGCACCACTTTGGTTGGTATTTTAGTTCAGAGGTGGACCTCCCGTGTTCACATTATTGTTCCATTGCTGTTGATTGGGCCGAGGCCCGTTGTTGAAATTTCTTCCCCCGACATTGTTGTTTCGTTGGCCAGAGAAGATATTTCCTCTCTGGGAATTAGAATTCTGGGGTGCATAAGACCCCGCCTTTAGCTGACCCATGCCCACAATCAGGGTAGACAATGTTCACCGAAGGGACTCAACCTTGGCGGTCAACTGAGTGTTTGCATCACAGTGTGACGGTTGTTGTTGTTGGTTTCTCAGGAAGGCAACAGTATTCGCTGGAGTAGAGGGCAGCAATCCTCCAGCCAGAGATGACTGAAAGAAGGGCACTCTAGGTGGTTGTGTCTAAGGTTGTTGTGTCTACTACGGCTGATTCCAAGGGAAGGCTTCTAGACCCAGTACTGCCTAAGTCTGTGAGGGATAAACGTACCAGGCCTACTGGTCTATCGACGATGGTGGGGGATTCATTGCCATCATGGGGGCACCTATTTCTAGATTGGGATTATACCCCCTGGCATATGCTGTTCCACCGGGGATCATGTTAAAGGGTGTGCTCTGCCCAATCCCGCCTAGGGATTTGTTGAGACCATGGTATAATTCTAAGGCTAGATTGTAAACCTTTGCCAAACTGTCCCGGTTGCCTGCAGCAGTTATTCTCCAGAGGAGAGTGGCAATGAAGGGGTCCATCACATTAAGATAAGTCTGTATGGTTACTTCTGGGGATGGAATAAAAGGGCCCGTGCACCACTTCAAGGCGCGCTAGAACTGATGGTTGAATGCCGCAAGAGGTTCATTGGGTTCCTTCCTAATAAAGGTGAACTGGCTATGGGACCAGGTTGGGTCCATGTGTATGTGAAAGGTATCCAAGAAGGCATCCTCCATGTCCTACCAACTATTAATGGAGTTGGCGGGAAGGTTAAGGTACCAGTTTAACTCACCCTACCCTAAGGACAGGGGAAAAATCCAGGTCACAACATCTTCATGCTGGATCCGGTGTCGGTTCATGGAATCCTTGTATGCCTGTAAGTGTTCTTTCGTGGTTCATGAGCCTAAGTGCTCATATCATGGGCAGATCTTCTCCAGGTACAAGGGTAAGTCATTGATTGCCCCCGAAAAAGCTCCCATAGGGGACCCAATGTTACCGAAATATGTAGCCATTGGGGGAACTAATTTTGAGTAGTTTGAGCGCTGGTTCCTGGGATTGTCTGAGAAGTTTGGGTATTCTGAGGTATGCTAAACCCCTAGACAATAGTGGCTGGTGTAGTTTTTAGGGCCCATTTCTTTCGAGTAGGAGGCTCGAGTTCAACAAACCTTCCAGGGTTTGGGGCTAACCTAAGGATTCTCTCAAATTTTGCTGGGGAGAAAGACCCAATCCCACTGAAGGCTTGACTCTTAAAACTATAGCTTGGGAAACCTTCGGGACGTGTAAAATTAGAATCTCAAGAGGGGGACGAGTTCATGCCCTCCTTCTAGCACCAATTTTTGTTGATGGGGTTTTGTTGACCGGGTCAGCCAACAGTCATAAGTTGTCACCTGGTACCGGGGTACAGGTCAACTCTGCCTGCAAAGGTTATCCGGGGGAGTGAGATTCCCTAGGCCTCCAAGCACCTGGGTGTCGAGTCTTGACGGTGTGGGGCTCAGTTGGGAGAAGTGACTATTTTTGAGGGGGATAGCTGGTTTCTTCAACTCATTCTCTCTGGGGATTCAGGAAGGTGAAGTTTCTCCAAGCATTCTACACTTAGAAAATAAACTGAAAAGATCTTGCAGGGTTAGAAATATCTCATCTACTTATAGTTATGTTTAAACATCCCATACATCAATAATGCTTTGATATACTATACTAAATACCGAAGAAATATGCAACCATCAGTCCATATTTGGTCAGTAGCAAGGGAAAGGACGTCGTTAATCTACTTACAATATCAAAGCAGAAGACATGAAGAACATAAAACATAAAATACCATTAACTTAGAAGATCGAATGCCAACAACATCATTGCAAGGACTCTCCCTTCTTCATTAATATTTCTTCCAGCTAGCACTGGTGCGTGATACAATGGTGGCTCCAGGGGAGCATCTATCTACTTGAAAGCTTAAACAATGGAGCATTGAGCTCTGCAACTAAAATGAAAATACTGCTTTTCTATTACTGTGGACAAAAAAATTATCAATTTTGTCAGCCCTTGGAAAAGGGCCAGACTTACTATTTATACACATTTTCATCTAACCCTAACCCTAACCCTATTTTACATTACATTGCAATAAAATATAATATTTGGGGGCCAATACTACCTGCGCCACCCTACAAAAGACCTCGAGACGGAATAGGCCTGACATGTCAAAAGAATAAGACAAGAAGGTAGAGGGGAAGAATCAGTCTCGAGAAGAGAGCCAAGAAAGAGAAGGAAGAAATGTGATCCCTGGGAATCGAGGCTACATGCCTCATAAATGGAAAATGTGGCACCCTGTCTCCAATGCACCAGGTGTACATTCAAAGTGGCACCTCGAGAAGACCATCTGTCAGAAAACCAACTGTTGATCTAACATTCCTTGATGTAGCCAACTACCCTCTGAAAGTCTTTATTAACCGCTTCTGAAAGTGACCGATCGACCTTGGGGACCGGGACACAGATTACTCAAAAGAATACAAGATTTAGGATCTGGGACTCCGGGATCCAGGAACTTATGTTCTGAAAGAATAAAGAATACAAAATGCTTGGGTTTTCTCTGGCCTTCAGAGAAACTTTATTGTTGCTTGTTGTCATTGAAGGTTTGGAGAAGGCGGGAGATTCCATCCTCATCAATTTCTCTGAGTCCAGACCGTCGGTAATTAGCTGCCTCAATTTGTTCCCCTAGCTCTGAAACATTATTCTTGAACTCATCGACCATTTTTTCCATGTCATGGCCACTAAGGATCATGCGAGTTAATCTCGCCATTTGAGTCCCATCCAGTCCCTCTGGGGATTGATACCTCGACTCCATTAATTCATCAAACTTACCCAAAACATACTCCTCTAGAGTGCATGTATCAGTGCTGAATGGGTCAGCTCCAGAGACCTTTGTGACAAATACCTTGTACATATTTGAAGAATACTAAACAGTGTTGACTTTATCATGCAGAACCCCTACCATTTTCTTGAGTACCTCCAATGTGAGGTCAAGTCTGGAGTGCTAGGTTCTCACAAAGTTAAATGATTCTTCTCCCAGAATCCCAGACTTAGAGACCATTTCTTCCCCAAGGCTGAGGAGTTATTCTAGTTCTACCTTCCATGCCTCGTAGTTTTCCATATCACCCTCCCATATGTTAAGGATGGTTTCCACCTGATACAGAATGTGTCAAGCCGCATATAGATCTGGAAGGGTAGATATCAGGAAACACCGGGTGTTCCCCACTTGCAGAGCGACCCAATCATCGACCGCTTGGGCCTTCTTCTTCATTGATCGCAGGGAGTCTATGTCACTCCGGGATAATGGTGTGTCAAATGTGGAGGCCTCCAGAGGAATGGCACTAATAGGCCAGGCTAGCTTGGTAAGCAATCCCATAAGGTTCACTGTCTTTTCTTTTTTTGCTTTGATCCTTTGGGCCTCCTTTTTGTATTAGGCCTCCACGGCTATGGCTGCCTCCTTTAACAAGTTCACTTTGCCCTATTTCCCCCTTTTTCCTAGTTATATCTCTATGATATCATAATCTTTGGCCTCGGCAGTTGCCTCATTAGTGTCTGGGGGAGGTGTTGCAACAATGACAATTATTTCTCCTCCCGACCCGGTTCAAAGAGTATGAACCGTTTGGGATTTCTTAGCCTTTGGTGGGCCCTGGACCTGAGCCATCATTTTGGCTAGGGAGAGGTGAGCTTTAGGGGTGGACGGGGATTTTCTCTTCTTACTTTCAACTAACCACTAAGGTGGCAGGGGTGGCTTGTTCACCAAAGTCTATTCTTTTAGTTCTTCTCTGGTGTCCTGTTGTTGTTCTTCCTCAGTGGTGTGGGCCTCAACCACCCCTTTCTCTTTATCTTGGGCTTCGTCAGGGACATTTCCCCCGGTGATGTTTATCTCCTCTGCCTTGTCCTCTATATATTTAGCTTTGTCAGGACCTTCATTGGCTGTCTCGGGTGTGTCCTCCTCTTGTTGTTCTTGTTCTTCAGCCTCTGTCGTCGGGATTTCTTCTTCTTCTGGTATATCCTTTGGTAATAGGGGAGGTACCAGGCCAAGATTTAACATTTGTGCCGCAGTTATTACCTGCCTGAAGGTTGCTCCGGGGAGTGGCACTTGGAACATGACAGCTAAGGTTACGGTTGCTCCCGTAGGTTCGGTTCCCTCAGCAGATGCCACTTGTTCACTCTACTTTTGTTGGTCTACCCCTGTATCTTGCATCTCTAGAACTTTAGAGGTGGTCTCTTGCTCTATCTCCTCTTCTTCTATCTGTCCCTCCTGCCCTTGTGCAGGTCTTCATTCCTTAGCTTCCTCTTCTATTGGGACTTCAGCCTCTGTCTGCTCGATGTCCCCCTGCAGATTACCGAGCTCGTCAGTTGCAAAAATATCATCAAACTCATCCTGCGGAGGAGGGTTGGCTGGGACATCGGTAGGCTCTAGTTCCTTTTCTGACTTTGGGGAGTAAGAAGAAAGGATCTCAACTTGTGGACTCTGGGGCATCCCCAACTCTGACTCCTTCTTGGGCTTCAGGTCAAGCCTCCTCCTCTTGGTAATCAAGGGTGGCCCCACATTCCTTATTGCTTCTTGCTCTGCCAAATCCACCCTTGTTGCCTTAACCATCAAGGCTGCTAGTGAAGGGGAGGATGGAGGATGAATTGGTCCAGCCATAAGCACCGGGGTATCCAGCCATGTGATTAGCTTCTCCTTCATTTGATGGGAGGCTGCTACCGATTGCCTTATTTTCTCTTTAATAGGGACTTCTTGCATGGTGGGAGTTGTGTCTACCCCTTTTCATTTATCTACTCTTTGTGAGGAAGTCTCAGCCCCCGGGGTTAACTTTGGTACCGGTTGGGCCGCCCGATAGATGCTTTCAAGGCACACCTTTTTGAAGTAGAGGTGGCTACGTTCAACTATATTGTGAGTGAACTCTTCAATTGTGGGCCCTTCCTGCGCATCCCAGTTTACTAGTGGAAGGGCCAATTTATCGATCCCCTTTTCCTTGTACTGGGGATCGACCGTGGAGCCGCTATCCAAAAAGTCCTCCGGGAATCTCCGGAGCTTCATTCTTTCCATCATCCTTGTGGTCATCCTGATGAAATTCTACCCCCGGACATCCACATTGTCCTGGAAATCTTCCCAGAAGTCCTCCATATGATATTGGTTTGGCTCTGATGCCCGGGGAAGCACTACTGTGATCTTTCCATGCAGATCAAAATGTTTCTGCGCTAAGTAGAATTCTGCCAAGTTATAGCTCTTAAGCTCATTATCCGCCTCTTTGGCGGTGGCCAAACTACATGATTAATTCCCACAGGTAATCCAGAATGGAATATTTGTTACCTTCTTCAGGGCGAAGAAGGCGTGCAGCTCCATCACTTGCCTGCAATATTCGAGGAGGATTATCTTGTCCCCGCAATGTTTGGGAAACAAGTAGGGCTTCCCGGAGAAGTCGGTCACCCTTATATAAGTATGCTACTGAAATTGTATATAATAATGTCCGTAACTCCTGACCAAATTCATCGCTTCTGTGGACAGGCGGTATCTTGCATCCCAGGTGGGTGTGAGCAGGTGGTAGTAAATGAAGGAATCATTTACTTGGCAAAAAATGGGGAAGCTGGCCTCCCATTGTATTTGTGGGAAGTGGTCCCAAGGGGCCTTTTGTCCTGGGCCAATCTTGAGCACGCCCTCTGTAAGTAACCCATTGGTATGGGGCCGTTGTTGCGCCAGGGCCCAGAGGACATAAGAAGTCATATAAAACTTTTTCTTCTTGGCCAGTTGGAGGAACTGGGAGTCCACATGGTTGGAGATTATGGAAGCCCAGTCAAAATACTCCTCGCCCATGCTGATACCTAGCAAAATGTAGTACATCCACCCAGAGAACTCTTGGGCATATTTTTGTCCGAAGACCCAGCATAAGGCTATCATCCCCATTTGGATGCTTTGTTTGAATTCAGCCCTGGGGATTTCTAGCTTCATCCTCTTGGGATCCCTCTTCGGGGTCTTTAGCCAATGATTGTTCATGTATATACGGGCCACTTCTTCCAACTGAGTGAATTGGGCCAAGGCATCTAACTGGGTGACCACGGCTGGTTTGTCAAATTGGGGGATCCCCAAGCCCCTCTGGAAGGTATCAGGATCAAGGGACACCAAGGGAGTAGGGTACCCTATTGGCTCTGGGGCTGCGAGCATAACAACCCAGACAGATGTGTTGTAGTGTGCTGAAAGTGTGAGAATAAGCTCTGGTGACTACACAGAGCACAAGAAATAAGCCGCCTTGAGAATCCTAGAGTTTCCAATTTGAATGGCCAAAGGATCTCTGGCCTGTCGCTGAATGTACATAACTTTGACTAAGGCCTGTATTTCTGGCCATGTTCCGACACTGGTGTCGGTGATGAACTAGACTTTGGACTCAATCTTTGGGCTCGCAATGACTCTATCCTTTACGTATTTTAGGATTACAGGCAATTTATCCAGGGCCTTTTCCAATTTAGATCTGACTGGCACCCTGGTACTTGCCGTGGAAGGTAGTTCCAGACTCCCGGGTGGTGAGGATGCGGAAGCATCAGACATATTTGTGAATTTCGCTGCTCCAGAAACCTGCAAGGCAAGGTGACCGTCAAAGCCCATTAATAGACATATACTTCAGGGTCTAGAGATCTTACCATCATGGTGTTTGCTTCCCCTGAAAAAGTTAGCTTTGTAAAAAACTCCGGACAACATACATATACATATTGCGAACTTAGGAATTTAATTAACCATCTGGGTTCGGGAATTTTATCACACTTAGTAAGGACATGGTATGGGTGATAGCAAGAGACCTAGAGCCCGGGGAAGTAACCATTGGTAGAGGTGCACAAAAGTGAACCGTCAGACCCACGTGGGCACCACTTGGGTGAGTAAGAAATGGGAGTTATGGTGACGGCGGCGGAGCCAACTATCTAAATGCGCAAAAAGTGAAGGCCACTTGGAAAAATTTAAATGTGCGCATGGGACATAAATGAAGGTCAGACTGGTTTACAGAGGAAAGAGAAAACTACCTGTTTGAAACTGGCCGAGAGCCGAGTTTCAAACAGGCGGTATTCTGCACAGAACAAGCTCACAGACGAAAACCATCAATAGAGGCAGCACAATGAGCTTGCTAGGCTACTCGGTAGGATACACATAGAATATACATTAGAGCTAAAGGATATATACACACAGACTGGAGGGATATATAACAAATATACACCAAATTTATACATATATACACCACAAAGCAAACATTTACAAGAAACGAGATGAAGCACAAAATATTTACAACTTCCTACACTATATACAGACTAGATTACACCTGCACAGAGGGTGGACAATTCTCTGGTAGAGCTGACCCACCAATGGGAGGCAAACCAAAAGGAAACGCAAGGCAAACAAAAAAAAGCAAAAGCAACCCAAGACCCACAAAACCAGAAAGAAAGAAAGTCGAAGGGAGAGGAGGCACCAACCTAAAAACACAGAAACAGGAGGAAAGAAAGCCTCTGCAAAAGCTCTGCAATAGCTTCAACTGCCGAACAATCACAACTCGCCACCACCAACCACTCACAATCGCTCAAAAATGCTCAAAATGATTAGCACTGGATTATCGTTAAATTGCTGTAAATCACTCTGATTGCTTAAGTGTTTAATCACGGTAAATGTGAAAATGACAGGTAACTCCTATTTATACCCGCGGTAAAAAGAAAGTCACCTTTCCTTCCGCGAACTCCGGACAGACAGACCTCCAGACTCCGGGCCCAGGGATTTCCTCCGATAATACCATCTTAATGAAAGAAGACATCATGGCGAAGAATCCTAGAGTTTAGAATCTGACTCCCGACAAAGGACAACCAACTCCAGGACCGGGGTCCTGGAGGCACAAGAGACCAAAAAAACAAAGCAAAACTATGGGGAAGAAAACCCCGGAGAAGGAAAACAAAGGAAACAAAGAAAAAGACAAGGCAAGAGGCAAAAGAAGAAAAACAAAAAAAAGGGGGACCCAACATTTTGCACACAAAATGTAGGGACGGGGATGCAGGGCATAACACACCCAACCAAAGAGACGTTGTTAGGAGGAGAATCCGATCTACAAATCGTATGCCACATCCAAAACACTTTTTGGATATGACACAAACACAATTTTATGAAAGATTCCTCCAAAGGTTTCCTCAAATTAAAATGAGTCAAAGATTTTTTGAAATGACAAAACCCTTTTACGTCAATATTAATCATGTGCAAACTACATGTTGTTGCAGGGTACATATTGAATTTTCCATGCATTATGATATATATCGTCATGTTTGTTGTACTTTGCACACTAACACTATTTTGTAGGAATGTGGTCTTCAAGCACCTCCTACGTCATCAAGAGATTTTATGTCAAGTGTATTATGCAATTGATATGATGGTTGCATTTATTATAAGATGATGTGTTTGAATGGATCTTGTAGTGCATGTGGTGTTATGAGAAAGTTGTGGATATGTCACCGTCTAGAGAGCACAAATGAGATTGGAAATACACTAGGTTCTTTTGGAAAATACAAGACAGTAACTTATGGTCTAAAAGATGGAAAAGAACTTAAGAAGTGTCAGTTAGTGAAAAATGATATATGCGTAGCTGATTTTATGAAGATATTTAAAGAGAAACTAGTTTATGAATATATACGTCATTCACATAGAGCTAGGTGGTTGGATGAGAAATTCAAGATATGTAAGGACACTTTTCCCCTTGGTACTATTGTCTCCATTGTTGATTTTGCTGAGAATTATACACTTAAACCTCAAAATG
>MU223827.1:475361-498305 GCA_018584345.1 Thuja plicata | reverse complement strand
TTTTTGGTTGATAAATGAGTCTAACATTGGAAACTATCTAGATTGTTGTACACTTATAGGATCAAGTGACATGCACTCATTTAGAAGTTCAAATGTAGCATCACTGGGTATTTATACTAGATTAATGACATGTTTTTTCTTGTCTTGTATGAATTTTGCGTGGGAGGAATGCGAATCAAAAGAGTAGGTTGACAAATGGTCTTATACACCTTTGCAACCGCGTGATACATATCAGCTTCCTAGAGCACTACAATTGAGCCAGTTTGAAGCATCAATAGATTTTGATCACATATTTGACCTAGTTGAACCAGGTAATTTCTCAATTTATTCTTCATTTTGAGACTTATCCCTCATTTTGAACCAGGTAATTTCTCAATTTCTTAAGTGTTTAGGGTGTTAACTTATCCCTCTATAAATTGTAGGTCATGTATATGTAGTTGTTGCAGATGAGAACAATGAGGAAGGTATTGATTACTTTTTGTGTCATTATATTGAGGGAAAAAAGAAATTGACAACTACATTCATTGATGGAGAGGGTATTGAGTACCCAATAGGATCCGTTGTTGTGACAGGGACATGGCTTAGAAGGTATGCTATCAAAATATAACGTGTTCTTGTTTGACAACTTTGGGACCTCTTACCATCATTCTATTACACTTTGTATGTTGAATTTTGCATTCATTTATGCTTCTATGGAATGCAAGTACCCTATCGAAAAATCCAAGAATTGGTTGTTTGAGGACTATGAGACATAGACATATTTTGCATTACTCGAACCTTCTTGTTGCAACAAATATTGAATTGATAAAGTATACTGATAGACCTCGTAATAAGAATTTATGGAAACTTCGTGAATCTGAACATGAGGCAATACATGACATAATAAGGGTTAGAGCCGATCCAGAAGGTTCGCTCAATTAGTTATGGGCCATCATGAAGAATCATTCTACAAATGGTAGAATTATTTTGATAATTTTGTATATAAATTTTGTGAAACAATCTAACTTCACTTGTTTGTAAATATAAATGACTATGAAGTGGTCCACATGCATATTTGGAGACCACATTTTGTATATTGAAAGAAGATGAAATTGTATATAAAAGTGGCCATGAGTTTATTTGTATATACTGAGGGTCCACATTTTGTATATTACAATTATAACAATGTCTCATGCAGTGGATATCTCATGTTTCTCTAAATTATAATAATGGTTCATGTTTAGCATTTATGTATGTATGTTCATTTTCATATTATATCTTTGTCATGCATTGTATTTATGTATGTATGTTCATTTTCATACTATATCTTTTCCATGTATTGTATGTTTGAATTATTTTACATCTATTACAATCGAAATTATGGTGTTATATGTTATGTTTTGTGGACGTTTGAATTGTTTTACTTCAATTGCTGTCCAATTTGTCTTAGTGCACCTTGGGAACACTTCAATCTGACTTGCATCAGAACGTTCTTGATGGTTTGCAAGAAAAAAATGGTCTCCTCTAGCGTTTACCCGGACAACTAGAGCTGATGGAGTAGACGGTTTGGTTCCACGACAAATGGTTTGAAAGATGCACCATTGAGCAAATTTCAACTGAGCAACACTGCAACTTTTTGCACCAACCGAGATCGGGTCAGCAAATGGAATCTAAGTGGAATCTCCCAGAACTGAGCCACATGCTTGTAGGCCTTCCCAAGATGGTCCTTGTGCACTTCACAGATCTTTGATATCTCTCACGAGGTCCGAGATATGGCTCCCCAAAAATCACTACCCAATTTGGCTTAGTGGACCTTGGGAAAACTTCGGTCTGACTTGTGCCGGAATGTTCTTGATGGTTTGCAAGAGAAAAAGGGTCTCCCCCAGCATTAACCCGGCCAACTAGAGCTGATGGAGCATACGGTTTGGTCCCACAATGAATGGTTTGAAAGATGCACCATTGAGCAACTTTCAACTGAGCAACACTGCAACTTTTTGCACCAACTGAGATTGGGTCAGAAAATGGAATCTGAGTGGAATCTCCCAGAACTGAGCAATGTGCTTGTAGGCCTTCCCAAGATGGTCCTTATGAACTTCATAGATCTTTGATATCTCTCATGAGGTTTGAGATATGGCTCCCCAAAAATTGCTGCCCAATTTGGCTTAGTGCACCTCTGGAACACTTCGGTCCAACTTAAGCCAGAACATTATTGATGGTTTGAAAGTGAAAAGGGTCTCCCCTAGCATTTTCCCATCCAAATAGAGCTGATGGAGTAGATGGTTTGGTCCCATGACGAACGGTATGAAAGATGCACCATTGAGCAACTTTCAACTGAGCAACATTGCAACTTTTTGCACCAACCGAGTTCGGGTTGACAAATGGAATCCGAGTGGAATCTCTTGAAACTGAGTGACATAATTTTAGGCCTTCCCAAGATGGTCCTTGTATAGTTCATATATCTATGATATCTCTCACAAGGTCCGAGATATGGCTCTCCAAAATTCACTGCCCAATTTGGCTTAGTGCACCTTGGGAACACTTCAGTCTGACTTGCACTGGAATGTTCTTGATGGTTCACAAGAAAAAAGGGTCTCTTGTAGAATTTACCTATCCAAATGGAGCTGACGGTTTGGTCCCACGATGAACGGTTTGAAAGATGCACCATTGAGCAACTTTCAACTGAGCAACACTGCAACTTTTTGCACCGACCGAGATCGGGTCGAAAAATGGAATCTGAGTGGAATATCCCAGAACTGATTCGCATGCTTGTAGGCCTTCCCAAGATGGTCCTTTTTCACTTTACAAATATCTGATATCTCTCACGAGGTCCGAGATATGGCTCCCAAAAAATAGCTGCCCAATTTGCTTAGTGCACCTTGGGAACACTTCGGTCTGACTTGCGTTGGAACGTTCTTGATGGTTCGCAAGAGAAAAGGGGTCTCCCCTAACATTTACCTTGCTGACTAGAGCTGATGGAGCTGACAGTTTGATCCCACGATGAAATATTTGAAAGATGCACTATTGAGAAACTTTCAACTGAGAAACATTGTAACTTTTTGTGCAACTTTTGACAATGTTGCAAAATGTTTCTATTAGGACCTATAGACCTATTGAAAGGACTTAGAAGACCCTTAGATCCTATAGTAGGAGCTTTATTAGACCAAAAACATCAAACCTACTTATCCTATCATAGGTCATGAGTCTAATCAACCTTAGGTTTATAAAGACACCTTAGATGGATTGACTTTACAATGAGACCATTCTATTCAAAATGAATGGTTGATCTCTAGGATCTAACCATGATTACAAATATGTAAAGATGAACCAATGAAGACTCCTATCCATGCCTGGTGTTGCTTGGGTTCCCTACACCAAAGACCCCTATAATTTCCCAGGTGTACCCAATGAACATTATATAGAGCATGAAAACTTCTATACACCTACAAAATTAACTTCACTTAAGTAATGGAGTGCATACATATAGAGCATGAAAGATACATCTAAATACAATGTAGCACATCAAGCATTAATTCACCTAAATCATAAAATTTCTTACGTCCTGGAGCAAACATGTGATACATACATTATGAAGCATAGACATGAATTCACTTTAGTCATTCACGTAGGTCGTACACATGAATATACATGAAGTACACACACAAGTACATTAATTTATCAAAACACACATGCATATACACAAGTCATGTGAACTAAGAATACACTTAAGACATAAACATCCAACCAAAAAATTCAAGGATCAAATTTGAAGTTTCATATATAACAAAATTTAGCTTCTTCGCAACAACACTTGGTTCACTAAGTCTGCACAAGAACAATTCAAGATGTTAAGCCATATATATTATCTAAAAATAATATCAAAATACATAAATATTGGGCCGTAATTTCCATACTGAAGCCTCAGTTGGATCTCTTATGCTTGGGTTGACTGGTAAATGAAATGGGCTCCATAGTGGGCGAGAGGGACTCCTATAAAAATGGTCTGGTAGAGGAATGACGGGCAGTGGTGAAGGGTCGTACAATAGAAAAAATAATACAAAATACATGTTATAAATAAGAAATACTAAAAAATAAAAAATGCATGGACTGAAAAGAAAATGCATACCGCAACTGGATCTCCTGTGCTAGGCAAGGGATCCATAGGAAGCGGAGAAGGGTTCGCCTCATATTGGGTAGCTATGACCAATTCCTGTATGAAAATTTGTAGAAAATGACATACTAATAGAGGAACATGATTTCTAAAATATTTTGAACAAACAAGAATGCAATTGAAAGTAAATATGAAAATGTGTTACCTCCTCCCTCTCCTGAACATCACCAATGTCTGGGGCATTCATCAGTTCAGTGAAACCCAATTGATTCTACATGTATACAATAAACAAGTCAAGAGCATTCATCAATATAGACTACAATGAAATGTTCATAATACATTTCAGCAAATATACTTAAATTGGACTTAATTACCTTTTTTTGTTTCAATGTCCCCGATTATTTCTTCCTCTTTCCTAATGACCTCGAGCTTTGTGGGATAGGCTAACAAAAAAAAATAACATAAGATAAATAATATGATACCGCATGCGTTCAATTAAAACTATAAACAAGAGGTGTGCAAAAAATGATACAACATAGCTCTCTAAGCTAAAGTCAATGGAAGAAAGGGTGACATCCTCAATCTCAAAAATTTGAGCCCCTGACAAGCCCTATAAAAAACTAAATAAATATATAAGCAATAGTTTACAATGAAGATTATGATTCACTTGAATTCCACAAATGATTATGCTCCACGACTCTATTATCACAAGTTTATAATCAAATTTTACGAACCATTATTACAATATAAAATTTTGAACTCTTCTTTCACACACAAGACTATTCTTTAACAAATTTGTAGGCATAGTTAGAGAAGGATGGTCCGGATTGTATTTGTGGGGGTCAAAGGTTAGGACTAAGAGTGCGAAAAGTCATAGTTTGCCCATGTTGGCAATTTAGGCCTACTAAGGCTTGTAAGGGGATATAAGAGTTTTTAGGACTTTGATAGGGTTATGAACCTTTAGAAAGGTTAATACAATGTTGTGGAAGACTAAATGGTTGTAAGTTGTCAAATTTGACACTTTAGTGTCAACTAGACAACAAATCTCAACATATTTTAAAATGTAACTAATCTATAACAGTCATGTAACTGACTATTACGGTTAGGTAGGGAGATAAATGGCCTTGTAAGGCTTTGTAGAGAAAGTTTAGGTGTGAGGAGTTAGTGTGCGGAGATGGTGGAGTATTTACAAGCAATGTAGAAGTTTTTAATCAATAAAACAAAACTATTTTCTGCAAATTTCTTCACTGTTTCATGGGTACAGTCTGAACAGTGAGCTGAAATGGTAGTTTGAAGTGTGATCTTGGTGTAGGAATGATATAGGACATTGCATTCATTGTTTTTTCACTTTTCCTTTCATTCTTTTTATCATTCATCGTGTTTAGTTGAAAAACATTGGACTGGAAGAATAGTGAAGATGTAACATATTTCTTTTTCCATACTTAACTTATGCAGGAGATGGAAGAATGTGTTTGAAGAACCAAGGATGGTTGTGGTTGCTGACAAAGAACATGCTCTGATTTGACACCAGTCAGTTATAAGGTGGATTTATTCAAGGATGAAGGGGTTTTGTGATGGATTCTACATGTGGGGGTCTATAGTGAAGTGTGTATGCAGTTGATTTGGCCTGGAGTGGATTGGAGAGGTCCTTTTGATCAGAGCGTAGGTGTGTGATCCTATAAGTGAGGGTTTAGTGGCTAAGGCCATAGATAAAGGATATATCCTTGGAAAGTTGAAAATATGTTTTTTCCTAACCCCTAGAAGGACTGTTTCAGCCTTTGGAGTCATGAGAGTAAGTGGAGTTAGGGGTTGCTTTGTAAATGAGGAGAATTAGGCTTAGTTTGGAGGTTACATGAGTATTGGATCTTGGGTATGGTCCAAAAGAGTATATACTGAATCTTGGGGAGGATTTAAAGATCTGAAAAGGGTATCTGAATCATTTTTTAGCTTCCTTAGTTATTTGGGGAACGTTGGAGAAAAGGAAAAAATAGTGACTGGAGTGGGCTACTAGCTTTAAGGGCTGAATGTGAGAGTTTGGTAAGGGATTGGTTATCCAAAATTAATGGGTTGATGGAACATGGTAGATAGGCCATAAGGAGATTATTTATGGATTTGAAATGAAGGTTGAATTCATGAGTGAAGATATGGTTTTTGGGAAGCACTAGGGGCACTTGGGGTAGCCTAGAAGGTGAGTCTTTGAGGGGGCTTTGGAAGTGAGAAGTTGTTACAAATAGGAGATAGATTGTTTTCAGACATTATCAATTAGGTCACCAACCACCACCTCTGCAAAATATATGTTGGGAGTCTTCAGAAGGCCATGGAGGTGTATTGAAGGATTAAGGATAATCACAATCAATGAACAATCAAAGATCGTATTCATGATTTTGAATAAGAAATAAGAGTAAAAGAATGATGGTTGGATGTTTCGAATAATGTTCAAGGTTGATTCAGAAGCCAATAAGTGATTGGTTGGGGTATGAGTCTATGTATGAGTTCAACATGGGTTTAATTGAGTTCAAGGATGGAGGACAAGAGTTCAAATCAATTTGAGTCATGATGGCTAGACAAGAAAGTGAATTCCTTGAGTTGAATTACATTAGAAAAAATTCTTTGACCATAAAGAAATAGAAAACAAACATACACTAAGTTACCACCATACAAATTATTAAGGTATGATATTTTAAAAATAATGTAGTATTCTATTTTAGCAATATTTATAAAACATTACCTTAGGTGTTTGAGCTACCTGTCTACATGTACTATAACAAGCACTCCTTGGTGTGCTTGTACCACCAGCTACACCCTGCAATGCATATTATTCATGTAGCAATTTAGATTCTTCTATACATAAAATTTTATTTAATTTTAACATATTTAGGTAATTAATTAAAATAACACGTCAAAACACAAATTTAAACAAACCTGTTTCAGCTCTTAACATTACACCATTGACAACAGATCATTTGTGAGGGCCATATCCTCAGTAGTGGATGCCTAACATCTTTTTCCGCAATGTACACATGAATGGGATGTCGAACCATCTGCACTCGCCTGGCTATCCACCCCATCACATATACCATTACAACTGATGCAAATATGCTCAATGGGTTGGGCTGACCCTGAAAATGTATCTGATGATAATGGAGCTTGCACAAGATGAGATGATCCTAATGGTGCATCTGATGGTGATGGAGCTGGCGCGGGATGGGATGATCCTAATGGCACATTTGATGAAGATGGAGGTGGCACATGCATTGATCCATCCTCTAATTTCATCCCCCTATGAACACACCAATGTATAGGAAACCGTTTTGTATTAACTTCTAGGGAATTGCTAGTATTAGGATTGGTAAAAAGGGCATCTATGTCACATTTTTCTATGCCTTTTCTTTTCACATCCTCATAGGATAAACCATCAGCATAAAATGTACGACACCTATCCCTCCATGAACCCCATTTTTTCACCTCTTGAGACACCTCATTTGCACTATTGGACATTTTTTCTAATGTAGTGTTGAGGGTAGAGTGATGCTGAATACCGGAAGCCTTCAACCTATTGACCAATATATTAATTTGTGCACTATTTTGGTTAAGGCATTGTACGAGGTCCTCTTGTGTTTTGTTTACATGATCTAATGGCACATGTGGAGGGTTTACAGGTGGCGGTGGCTGTGGACGAGGAGAATTTTGAGGAGCGTTTACAGGTGGCGATGGTGGTGGACGAGGATAATTCAGAGGAGGGTTTACAGGGGTGGTCTTTCATTTCTTTTTCCTCTTCGGGGGTTTTTTGATGAATCTGTTATGAAATTAATTTAAAAGAAAATAAAAAACTAATATCATAACCTAATTTGATACAAAAATGCAAAAAAACAACAACAAAACAACCAACAAATTAATACATACCTTTCTTACGGGGCACCATTGCTTGGAAATGTAAAAATTGTTGAAGATTTATTTTTTTCTTCAAAGCTTGATCAGGTTCTGTGGCATATTTGGTCTTCTAGGGTTTGTTTCTCTACGGTTTAGGTATTAGAAATGGCCTAAGCCGCGGGCTGTCCAAAAACTAATATGTTTCTAATAACCCGATCGGGTTATTAGGAACATCTAATAACCCGATCAGGTTATTAGGAAAATTATATGTCTAATAACCCGATCGGGTTCTTTGAAACATCTCAGAACCCAATCGGGTTCTTACAAAGTTCAAATTTTTTAATAATATTGTCTAGGCTTGGTTACCAAGCCTAGTATAATTTTGAAATTTAAATAACCCGATTGGGTTATTTAATAACCCGATCGGGTTATATGAAATTTGAATTTTTTTTAAAGATGTGTCCACTTTTTTGGTCCACAACTTGGTGCACACACCCATTAACAAAATCTTAAGTTATTTTGACCAACGTGTCAAAATATCTATATACATCAAATAATAATAGATTGAACATGAACTTAAATTACCTTTGATATAAATATTTGTACAGGAGCCATCGACTAGGCTAACATAAGTGTACGAATATTATTACATTAGACCACTTAGTCGTATACAAGGAATCATAATGTACCAAATGTGAAGACCTTCCTGACTTGAAGTCCAAACACTTGTTTCACACAAAAGCATTGATAGCGAGATTATTGTAGGAGTGTATTTCCACCTACCACTAAGTAGTTACACTTCCTTGAAATCTTTCATGGCATGAAAGATTACCCAACCTAGCGTGAGGAAGTCTAACAAGGTAAAAGTAATAGGAGGGAATTGGTGCAATACAATATGTCTACTCTCAAACATTAATGTAATGATATCATTTGATAACACTGAGCTCCCTCTCAAACAATAAATATCCGAAGATGCAAGCATATTGTGAACTCATCTCATAAGATATATTGTGTACAAGATGCATATTTAAGCAACATAAGCAACACTTCAAGTTCTATTAGATACTTTTCAAGACCCCATTTCTACCTCAATTGTGCTATTCCAATAAGGTAAAGATAGCATGTAATTATCACAATCACATAGAATACACCACAACGCTTTCATACATGGGTTTTTAAAGAAAAATATCATACTAGAATCGTTGGGAAAATTTATCGTAAACCTTTCATTTAGTAAATCTTTTAAACTCTCGCCAATGCTATTATAGTGATACAATTTTTATACACCAACACAAATGACTTCATCCTTGCAATTGTCTACTTGAAATTTTTTAAAGAAATACAAGTGCAATATTCTATACAATCTTACGCATCCACAATGGTTCTGAGTGAACATTCATAACTTCAATTCTGTAATATTAAGAAATAAACTTTAGGAGTTGCTAATGATATTCCACACCCTATTGATTTCATTTAGCCTTACATCTAGGATATTCCTTGAGGAAATTATTTTAATGAAATTTAAACAAAGTCTAATAGCATAAAGAAACACACAAGTTGTTTACCTAAGGGCAATCTTTGCAAGTCAAGTCACTTTTCTCCAAACTCTCAAAGATATTTAAATAGAAGTGCAGATATATAGATACCTTTTATATTATTAAACATGTAGTCTTCCAATGAATCTTACAAGGTAGGGTATCCAATTGATTAATGTGATTTCTAATCCCAACACAATAAAGGCCCTTAAAGATCTCTATAATACTAGTATAGTGAACATCTTTAGATTAATCCCCCCCCCCTTTTTTTTTTCGATAATATCTAACCCTCGTTTCTCCCAAGTCTCAACTTATCCATAAAAAGATAGTATCCTCAATTAACTTTTCCCCTTATTAAAAGAATTAATATGCATATACCTAGATTGTTGGAATTGTATGCACTTTGATTGAATGGATATTCTTGAAATTAGCATAAAAACCATGGGACAAGGTGTTATCTTCTTATGCCATCAAATAATATAATTTAAATACTTAAGTGGTAAACACAACTTAATTAAGTAAAATATTTACATATTCATATTCCTGTACTAAGCATAATCCCACACTAAGGTCCAATGCTTTTAAAGTTATTATTTGGTTTCTACTCCGACCCTTAACTTAGCAGTGAAATATCCTTATCTTCCTCTAAGATTAATGTTTAAACTTACAGTCTAAGAAAGAGCTTAGGAAACTTTTTTATTGAGGTGAAAGCATCATTATTCACTTATATTGGTAATGTTATAACCATGACACACCTATTTACAGAAATTTCAGTTTCATCATGCCACAGGGTGAACAGTTCAAGCTATAGCAGAAAGAAGAACAAAGAATGGACCTTGAAGGCGACACACATTGAATTGACATTTGGGTCAAAATTGTTAGTTGAGTACCATTGACATAATTCCATCGTAATTGTACACAACGAGTATCTCTATTCTGATGATTGTTTGAAAAATCAGTAATAAAAGTATTGTAGGCATTTAAGTAAAGATGGCACAATATGAAGGCTAAGACGATGTTGTGAAAGAAACCAACCCACTAACTTCAATTAATTGGGTGTCTCAATGGTTCGTATTTCATATAGAGGAAAAGTTTCCTGAACTGGAATTGGCATTATCTAATTCTGTATAATGCCAAATTCTATGTTTGGGTCCATGAATAAAAATGGAATTTGAATTATGAAATTCTGATTTTTCTTCAAAATGGCAATATCAATCTTCCACCTAAATAGGCCGAATTTAAATTTCAATTCCAATTCCAATTTTTACAAAAACAAATTTAATATCTCTTCGATCCGTGACATGATAGATGTGTAAATGTGTGTATGTGTGTATATGTGAGTATATATGTATATATACACAAATGTATGTATCTATGTGTATGTGTGTATATACACACACATATGTGTGTGTATACACACACATATGTGTATATGTATATACATGTGTGTATCTATAAACACACACACACACACATATATATACACACACATATGTGTGTGTGTATGTGTATATGTGTGTATATATACACATGTATATACATACATGTGTGTATACACATATGTATATATACATGTATATGTATATATACACACATGTATATACATATATGTGTGTATATATACACACGTATATATAGATGTGTATATATACATGTGTGTACACACACATATATACATGTGTGTATTCATGTATATACACACATGCATATATATACACATATACACATGTGTATATATACATGTGTGTGTATACATGTTTGTATATATGCACACATATGTGTATATATACACATGTGTGTATGTATCTATACACACACATATGTGTGTATATATGTATATGTGTAAATATGTATATATACACAAATGTGTGTACATGTGTGTATGTGTGTGTAGATACACGTGTGTATATATACACACAAATATATATATACACACACATGTATATATACACACATATGTATATATATACATGTATATATACATATATGTATACATGTGTATATATACACACATACACACCGTATTAAAAAAATTTAAGAAATAATTAATTAAAATTATTTATGCATCTTCTAGGTGAACCAAATGGGTCCAGCCCATATTCCGGAAATCGTTTCTAGGATATGTATCTTCCAAAATTGTAGCATCTTCCATAATTGACCATAGTTTTTTAAGATCATCATAAATAAAAAAGGCTTTTATCTTATTTGTCCCCTTGAATAATGTCTAAGTGATGTCAATTACATGAACTATTTATGAAAATCATTTCATGACATTAACTTATGTTTATTAAAGTTAACAATATGTCAATAGGAAAATAGATATGTCTTTTCATATTTGGGTGAAGAATAATTTAAATAATTTTTTGAAATGTAATAGTTCAAAGCTTGTTGTTTCCCATTAGTAGTTTGTTTTGGGGCTAAGTGCATATATTGTAAGAACTTTGATACAAACATGGAGATGATATTCTAAGCTTATGTTCCAATTTTGGTTTCAGCTATTTGAAGAAATTAGTGAGAACATATCATTTGGTCATCTCTAATTTTCTTTCTTCTTATCATATGAATTGATGTATCAAGTATACATTTAACTTGTCAAAGTTTTTATGTCTTATGTGTGATTTATTTGATTAGTGAACTCTCAAGTAGGGATTTAATACTATCAGATAAGTTATAGTGATTAGAAGAAATAAAATTGGATTAAGAAGAAAGTTGCCTTGTTGGTCATTCATACAAACTATTGCTCAAACCCTTGGCAAGGTGGTTTGCATGGAACCAGACTTTTTTTCATGCTCGTACCCAAAAGATGGTTTGTGTTGAAATTGATCTGTCTCATGATCTCAAGGAGACCATCAATATTCAAGTGGGTGACCAATGTTTCACCTAGAAGGTTCTTTATTCAAATTTTCCCAACACTTGTTTTTATGTGCCAATTTGTAGGACACAAGATTAAGGATTGTCCCTTAGCCATTCCTAGAATGAAGTCGCCTCCTAAGGACCCTGCCCCTCGACCTTCTGAGGGAGATAAAATGGATAAAGGATAGACCACGATGATGTGCAAAGGAAAGAACACTATGGCATTTTATCAGAAGAAAACTAATGGTTCATCTTCTCAGCCATTAGTGGATAAAATGGTTCATCCTAAGCCATCCCATAATCAACCTTCTACAACTCTTGTTTCAAAGGTTCCCCTACAGGGGAATACGTTAGCTGTGAATGTTTTATGCCCTAGATGGGTTCACACTCCCCAAGTCGCGTCAGTGGTTGTAGCTGAATCATATTATTTGTGACGCTCGCATAGCCCTTCTAGACAAGTTGAAGACAATCACGGAGGTCCTGAGAAGTGGTGAGTTATCCCAGGAATGGCTATCTTTCCTAGCTTCAGAACCACTTCAGATTTCTTGCACAATAGTTTTTCCTCTCTCGGGGATGATGATGATATGAAAGAGGTTGATCCATGAATTACATCTCATGGAATGTTAGAGGTCTGACATACCTCACTAGAAAGTATTCTTTAAGGGATACCCAATCCCTTTTTTTGTTCTACGAAAATTAAGAATTACCTGTTTTACCTCTTGTTGATGTGACCTCAGACCACTACCTCATCAAGTTTTGCATCGAATGAAAGACAACTCAGATCTTTCCTTCCAAGATGTAATTCTGTCTGAACATGCCATTTCTTCAACATCAACCCACTATGACCCATATTCAAAGATTCTGGAACTTGGAGCCTAGCCCAACTCAGCCGACTAGCTAGATTGCTTGGTGGAATGATTCCATCACTCGCACTGTGAGGTTTCTCTGCATTTATGGAAGATAGTTGGAGATGTACCACCAATGGTCCTATGATGCAAACACCAAAGGTATACGTACTACCACTGAAGCCCTAGCTTGGAATCCCTTCAACTTTGACTTACAGGTTAGGTATGCCTAACTTCACCATGATAAGTAGATTACTGATCAACATGTTTCTAGAGGTTCTCAATTAAGGCTAGACTACACTGGCTCAAAGTGGGTGATAGAGCTTTGAAAGAGTTTTTTATTGCTATCATAGCTCAAAATTATTCCTCTGGCATAAAAAGAATTAAGGAAGGTCAATTGGTGCTCTCTGAGCTCCTGGATATCCTTCAAGTGTTTGTTTGACATTATGAGAAGGTGTTCATGGTGTAGGAAATCTATCCTGCTAGTGACCAAGCGTTGAAGGATTGTATTTCTATTGTGCCCTCTCAGATTTCATATTCTTAGAGAATCTTCTGTGACTAGATGCTAACCCTTGAAGATCTCAAGGAAGCTATCTCTTCCATGGTAGATGATAAGGCCCTTGTTGCGATGACTTTCATTGTGAGTTTTATAAAGCTTTCTGGTCTTGTGTAGGTCCTCTACTTTTGGGATTTTTAGATCTATCTACCAGGGTTTCCCTCTGGCCCCTTGTTTATTTATTCTTGTGGCTGAAGGTTTTTCCTATTCCCTTCTTTATATGTTCTTTTGGCTGAAGGGTTTGCCTATATATTGGCCTCATCTATCTATGCTGGTTGTGTTAAGAAATTTCCCTACCCGAGTCACCTTCTGAATTCGTCAATGATGATTTTGCAGATGACTCTTTCCTTGCTTTGATTAAGGACATGGAGAATGTTTAGGCATCTCTTCAATGTGTTGATACATTTTTCCTTACCTATGGGTCTGCCATCAAGTAGCATAAAACTTAATGTTATAGAAAATATTTCCTTTCAGTTCCACCTTGGATTCTCGAATATGGGTGGAAGTGGATTCAACATAGAGATATTTTCTCCTTTCTTGGTATTTCCTTTTCTTTTCAAGGGTTAGCTGTGGAGCTCTAGAATGCAATTCTTTCTCGAATAGAGAAAAAGTCACCATACTGAATTATCAAGCCTCTTTCTTTTGATAGTAAGTTCTAGATTTTCTCAAAAGTGTAGGAAACCACACATGTAATATTCTTCTTGTTGGGCTCTGTCAAAATCCTCTTGCAAAAATCTTGAAAAGCTCTTGCAATATTTCCTATGGGTTTCTGGAGTTGATCATGATGCATTTCATAGAGTCAATTGGGATTATTATTGTCTCCCCAGGGAATCTGGAGGCCTTTTCCTTCTTTCTATCCATAAGAAAGGCTTGGCCTTATGTTCTAAGTGGGTTATCAGAGCTATTTTTGGTGATGAAGCCTAGACGATTCTTATCAGGTATTGTATTTTGTCTGTTTTTTTTTTCACAGACGATCTTGGAAGGAGATTAGTTTTCAAACCCTTCTAGTTATGAGAGATCCAGTCCAAATTCAAGGAATTTTCATCACCAAAAGTATCTGGCATGCTTGGGAGGCTCTCAAACCTTGGATTTAATGGGGCGAGGATGATTTTTGTGATGGGCTCAAATTCAACCAACATAATCTCTAGTGGTCTCTGCTAATTTAGTCTCAAGGGCTTCCTCTTTCTAAAGTACCAGGAATTCGTGCTCTATATTTTCATTAATGTGGCATCCACACTCCTAGAGATATATATTCTGAGCCACTATCTATCTTTGGCCATGGGATGACTTTTAGGTCTTGTTTCATCTTTCTCGCCCAGATTATCATACTTTTGACTTGGTGATCTTGGCTTTGCCTATCAATATACTTCATAAGTTATGCATACATTCTATTAAGCCATGTGGGAAAGATTTGAAGTGGTACCCATGTACTCCTTTCTATATTTATAACCCCAAGATGGGCTATCACTAGTTGGTTCCCAATTTGCCTATGGTCTCCATCCTCAACCTATGGTTGCATTCACAATCCTCTCAAAAATATTGGAGACTCAGATTCCTCACTGCCTAGTCTATTATTACTGAACCCAATGTGGCTCACTTTGTCTGCTATATTATTTTTCAAGGCTTTGGCATCTGGGTGTGTCAAATCATCGATGCCCTTTTTGTAGGAAGAGAGAGTCTTTTATCCATATCTTTTAGTTTTATAGAAGAGCTGAACAATACTGAGATTGGATTCATGGTTTTTTCCAGCCTTTTAGGCACGAACCCTTTTCTTTCCACATGGTTTTGTTGAGAGATTATCCTAGGACTTCTTTCAATTTTTTGTAGATATGGCATGCTTTCAGGATGGGAATCCTCTTCATCCTTTGCAAGGATAGAAATGTTGTTTTTTTTCACTCACAAATTTCTGGATATTAATCTTTCTATGTATACTAAAGCATGTATATGTAATAATGCTATCCTGTAGATTCAAGTGCAAGCCAATAAAGTGGCACTAGAAGTGGCCCACTTGCAAGAGTTACTTCAGCATTGGGTCAATTCCTCTTGTACTGTTGCCAGGGTTTTGTCAATATTTTTACTTTCAGAGATAGTTCTCTGCCACATGGACACTGCCGCCATGATCACAATTCTTTCACCTGCCACTCACATACACCACATTCCCAAGCCCCTCTCCACTCCTCTAGTGGGTGAAGGGTTTCTTGGAGGCCTCACTTGACTTTTCCACCTCGCGGTGGCTTCGCCTTGGCTTGTCCATTTTCTAGCACTGCCCTTGCCACTCCAAGCAGCTCTGGCTGTTCGAACACTAGTGATGATTCTACCTGGACCACTTCTTGCAAATGGTTCTTATTGTAGGCTCTTGGAATTTCTCCTACTAGGAAGGATGATAAAGAAAAAGATAAAGCTAAAGAGGGATGGTCCCTCTCGAACCTGACTCTGGGCCCCACTGATGTATCAGGCAAAAAAGATGATCATGATCCTCCTCCCTTAGCTGGTAGAGCTTTAGCCGCTTGGGGAAAATTTAGTTTCTGGGCTATGCCCATGCTATTTTAATGTTGTTGTTGTTGTGCAGGTTTAGTCTCATTTAAATTATACTTCAATGGAAAAGGACTATTCATCTAAAAAACAATTATGGTATGTACTCACATCATGATCTATCATTAAACATATCCTAAATAAATAAATATGTATCTTTTTCAATCTCCCTATCATCTGCATGTGTGGACACTTGTTGAATGTAAGTTGGAGGTTGGGATATAGCAGCCAAAATTATAAATATAGAAACCTTAAATACATGCATTTTTTTTATCATGCATAATTTTTAATCATTAGTTTGTCTTGCATTCTTTTGTGATTTCACATAATTTTGTATATCCCCGTCACTTGATTTATTGATTAAATGCATGTACAGGAAAAGTGGTCACATTGCTAATTCCTCAAACTACTTATTGTTATCTGCAACTTTTTCTATTTCTTTTGCCTAAGTTTATGCTAAAACTTGCAACAAGTAAGTTTGTTAACTTGTGATGCAGTCCAATCTTGGAGGATCCAATAAAGGATTGTCCAAACTTGTAGCCAACAACAAGAAAAACACAACATAAACAACACGACACAAGATATATCAAAATAAACTTTATACTTTCTCAGAATTCTAATTACAGGTAACATGTCGGGCTATAAGGCCTTCTCAATTTGGGCCAATTACATCAACAGATTCAACAAGATCTTAAATAATCCAACCTTATCAATCTACCCTATAGCTAAGTGGAAGAAACTAGATCTGAACTTTTGTTCATAGGCCACCAAGCAATATGCAATCTCTGTCTACCCACTTACAACTATCTGCCTCAACTTACAATCATTCAGCTTATCATCTTACTCTGCTATCCTAGATATCTATTAATCCCTGCCTTCGTCCCCCTAAACATAAACCTAGACTCTCTTTTATACAACACAACTACAAGTCGGCTTGTAAAAAATATTAAATTACCCAGTTGTCCATACAATCCATAATGAACAATTATTAAATACACGAGTCAGTTGGAAATAATACAAAATACATAAGAGAACACATCAACATAGATTTAGGTCCACCCAAGATCCAATGCCACAAATCCACACGCCATAGAACTCAACACTATCTCAATGACCCCCTCAAATCACAGATGCAATCTCCAATACCCACCCAACCTACAAACACAAGTTGGTGAACTCCAACATCCAGCTGGTAAACAAGCACACTGAGAGCCACACCACTCAGTGAAAGACATAATCGAGCAGAACTCCACCGAACAGACACCATCGAGTAATATGCTACTGATAAAGACACCACCAAGCAACTACCATGGAGCAGTGTACCCCGAGTAGGATATCACTGAAAACAACAACACTGAGCACCACCGAGTTCATAGGTGAAGTAATACATCTTCCAACTGAGAACTGTCACCAGAGAGATTGAGTACCTCAGGTCTCCAACCGATTTTACTACTAAAAAATAAATCAAACTAAAACATATTTTTGGTGACACAAGGTTGCCAACTACCCCAGGATGCTCCTGCATTAGACACCCCAGGTGCAAAAAGATGTTCTTAGAAGCTGAATGAGCATTTTCTGGGATTCATCACATAGATCCCAAACTGGTTCTTGATATACATGTCTTCCAAGTCCTCAACCGACACACTCTTCCCTCGGTTCATCTTCTTCTTCCCTTTACCACTAGCACTTGCTGATTTATCTTCATATCTCTCCATACTCATGCCTGCACCAACCTTTGTAACCATTTCATATCTGCTACCACTACTCAAGTTCCTCTTACCGAGCTCTGCATCCTTCAAAAGAATCAAAATAGTCTTTTTCCCATACTTTAGTATAGTAAAGGAATTTCTTTTACAGTCATGAATAGCCTCTCTATCATTTTGCCAATGTCTACCGAGTAAAATATGACAAGAACTCATCTCCACAATGTCACATAATACTTCATCTCTATAAGTACCAATGTAAAAACTCACCATGCATTGCTCTTTCACCTCTACCGCATGACCAACTTGTAACTAACTTATCCTATAAGGACAAGAATGTTTCAACCTTTTCAAACCAAGTTTCTGAACCACCTCCTCAACAACTAGGTTGTCAGTACTCCCTCCATCAACAATCACTTTATAACATTTACCACCAGATTTACACAAATTCCTGAACAAGTTCTTCCTTTGACAAGAATCAACTTTCTTTGAGGACAACAATGTTCTCCTAAGCAAAATATTCACATCCTCTACCTCAGGTTCATTCTCAGTAACCTCATTCACCACAGCATTTCAGTGACTACCGACTTTTATATCTGCATGGGAACATTCAAATGACCGATGTCCTTCTTCACCACAGTTGTAACAAGTACCTTTGAATACAACTCTACCTATCGTTCTCCTTGGTTCAACGGGTTTCGGTTCATCCTCAACTCTCGGTTTAACTTTTACAGACTACTCTTGCTTCTCTTTCCCTCAGGAATTACCATAATGTCTTCTCTTCAACTTATTTTATACCTTCAATGCATACTGATAAGCATCCTCTACAAAGGGAATCTTCAACATACCAATCTCATCTTGGATATTGAATTTCAAACCATTAACATACCTCGTCAAATTTTCTTTAAAAATCTCTCTTTGTCTAGACCGAATAGTCAGCTTGTAGAACTCCTCGGTATAATCTTCCACAGCCATCTCTTTTTTTTTTAGATTCTGCAACTTCTTAAACAATTCAAGTTCATAGTCGGTAGGAATGAACTTAGCCTTTATCTTTGCCACCATCAACTTCCACCGATTGATCTTCATCTCACCTTCTTGTTCTCTGTCCCTCTGTAACTCTTTCCGCCATAAATCAGCATGCTCTTTCAACTTAGTCTATGCCAACCTCACTCTAAGAGGATCTTCAATGTCTTCCAGCTCAAAGTAGTCTTCTAACTCACCGATCCAATCAATCAAGTCTTCGGGATTCAATGTACTTGAGAAATTATAAACCTCTACTCGGTAATTTTTACTCAACCGAGCTCTAGATGTCTGCAATCGATCAAATCTGTTTCTTCCAAATCTCTCTATTCGATCAACTCTATCATCTCCACTAGATCCAGAAACTTCACAAGCTTCAGCAACTTCTTCATAACCATCATTCGTTCTTAGACCTCTATGTAATCCAAAATTTCTGATACCTTCTATGATTTCATCCTTCATTGTCGTCATCTCAGATCTAAATCTTTCTGTTATCCCTGCTTCCACCTCCTCAGAAAGATCTACAATCGCCCTAGGGTCCAATATTTTCGGAGGCATCTCTCTAGATCTTCAAAAACACCAAGTTCCACAAGAAATGAACCAGATCTGATACCACTTTATGCAGTCCAAGCTCGGAGGATCCAATAAAGGACTGGCCAAACTTGTAGCTAGCAACAAGAACAACACAGTGGAAACAACACGACACAAGATATATCAAAATCAACTTTATATTATCTCATAATTCCAATTACATGCAACATGCCGGGCTGTAAGGCCTTCCCGGTTAGGGCCAATTACATCAACAGATTCAATAAGATCTTGCAGAATCCAACCTTATCGATCTACCCTATAGAAAAGTGGAAGAAACCAGATCTGAACTTGTGCTGGCAGGCCACCAAGCAATCTGCAATATCTATCAACCCACTTACAACTATCTGCATCAAATTACAGTCATTCAGTTTATCAGCTTACTCTGCTATCCTCTATCTATCATTCCATGCCTCTCTCCCCCTAAACATCAACCTAGACTCTCTTTTATACGACACAACCACAAGTCGGCTTGTAAACAATTATTAAATGACCCAGTCGGCCATATAGTCTACAATGAAAAATTATTAAATACACCAGTTGGCTGAAAATAATATAAAATACATAGGTGAACACATCAACACAGATTTAGGTCCACCCAAGGTCCAATGCCATAAATTTACGCGCCTCAGAAATCAGCACGATCTCAATAAACCCATGAAATCACGGATGCAATCTCCAATGTCCACCCAACCTACAAACACAACTCGGTGAACTCCAACATCCACTTGGTAAACAAGCACACCAAGAGCTAGACCACTTGGTGAAAGACACAACTGAGCAGAACTCCACTGAACAGACACCACCGAGTAATATGCTACTGAGAAAGACACCATCGAGAAACTACCATTGAGTAGTGTACCCCGAGTAGGATATCAGCAAAAACATCAACACCGAGCACCATCGAGTCCAGTCACTAAGTTCACATGTGAAGCAATACATCTTCCAACCAAGAACTACCACCAGAGTGACTGAGCACCTCAGGTCTCCAACCGAGTTTACTACTATAATAGAAATCAAACCAAAACATATTTTTGGTGACACGGGATTGCCAAATACCCCAGGATGCTCCTGCATCAACTTGGAGATAGAATTTAGGATATATTTTAAAATTAGCAAACTTAATAGTAAGTAGAGGGAGAATTTGGTGCATGGGAGAACACATTATCATAGGGGAGCCATCCGTCAACAATCTACTTGATAATGAATGAGATTGTAAAGAGAACCTTGTGAGGATGGGTCAATTATTTCCATAAATTCACATAATATATTTTTTAAATAAACTTACAATTTGTGCTAACCCTAGAAATTGGGGTAGCAATACTGAAGGGGTTGTGTGTGGATGCTACCATGTTGGTAATAGAAAAAGTCTCAGGGTTATATAATCATTGAGAAGATTATGCAAAATCCCACGATGTTTTGTGTGCAAGAGACATTCACAAGGCTCAAAGATAGACCCTTGGAAACCTCAA
The DNA here is from genome assembly GCA_018584345.1 of Thuja plicata. NCBI lineage: Eukaryota > Viridiplantae > Streptophyta > Pinopsida > Cupressales > Cupressaceae > Thuja > Thuja plicata. The sequence continues at coordinate 477,244 of MU223827.1, read as the reverse complement.
AACAAGAGTCTAAAAGAATTTCACTTCTAGATAAGTGGGTGATAGTTATGAGTCACATAATCCAATATTTTACCTGTCAAAGGAGGTTTTTGAATATACTCTCTAACCATGTAAAGTTTTTGAGCCATCTTAGACATACAGGATTAGTGAATGTGCCAGATTAGCTACCTCATTTTCTAACAAGAATGGTTGTGAAGGTCTAGAAAGGTAAGGACAATTTTCCATCTCACCACTGTCTAGTTACTTTACTTGTAAAGAGGTCTTTGGATATAATTTAATTTAATGGAATTAATTGGGAGGAATTTTTAAAATTTAAAAGGGTTAAAATTTTTAATTTGGGGTAGGGCCAGAAATTGAGATATAAGGGAGAGGCTAGTAAATAGAGAATTAACTCAGGTTGGGGTCCCATGGAGGGGGGCTTCCTTAAAAATAGAGCTATGGTTGTTGAGATTTTTTAGGAATATTTAAAGCTGAGTGGTCTCCTAAATTTTGTAGAGCAGTTTTGGTTAAAAGTTTAAGCTCTTAAATTGAAAGAAGTTGGGTCCCAAAATTTTTATAGTAAAATATAAAAAAATGGTAAATTTTTTTATTTTACCTCTCAATTTTATGTTTGGTTATTTTTGGTGGGAAAGCAAACCACAAAATTTTGACATTTGGTATAAAATTTTCCTAAGTTATTGGGGCGATTTCCAGCCCCACTCCATTTTCACCCACTCAAGTTTTGAGATCTAAAAAGTAGGGGCTCTTATTTTACAACAAGAGATTCCAATTAATCTTGTATCCCAAAACATAATTCTCATGGGACCTTAATAATAGAGATTAAGCACCCCCCTCACCGTTGGGACCTTGCCTTAGATACCCTTACAAAAGATATACTTTTTTTTTTTGTTTAAGATTCATTTTATCATTAAGAAATAGGACATTATAATCCCTTTTCTTTTCATGGACGCACTAATGGAAAAAATATAATTTTATTTTTTTATTGAAACTAAGTAAGATTATATAGAACAAGTGCCACGTAGTGGCTAGTATTTTCCTATAATTCATTATAGTTATAATATTTAATATAATTTAATTACAAGTTACAATTTAGAATTTATTCCATCTTAATTTGAGTTTTGATTAAATATATTTTATATAATGAATAGTTTTTTTATAAAATTATAATTATAGTGTATTAAATAATAATTTAATTTATATCTTCAAATTACATCCATAAATTTAATCGATTTATTATATATGGATTTCTTTAAGATAATTTTTAAATTTTATAAAAGTGTTAAATTAATTGAAGGATATACAAGAAATTTTTCAATATGGTAAATCAAAATAGAGGATATGTAGTCTGAGTTGGCCTACTAGTGGAGAGCTGGCTAAAATCATTTTAATTGGTAATTTGTTGGTTCTAATCCAACAAATTTATGAAAGAAATTATGGTCATATCTTTCACCTTTGAGAAAATTTAAAACCAGTTTTATAATTGAAGATTTACTAGAAATTTAATTTCTAGAGAGCAAAATTATTTAGTACAAAGAATTGCATGTTCATTCTTTACATCTTGACAAATTTTCATGTAAATGTGAACTTTAATAAAAAATTCATTTTATCATTAAGATTCATTTTATCATTAAGAAATAGGACATTATAATCCCTTTTCTTTTCATGGACGCACTAATGGAAAAAATATAATTTTTTTTTTTATATTGAAACTAAGTAAGATTATATAGAACAAGTGCCACGTAGTGGCTAGTATTTGCCTATAATTCATTATAGTTATAATATTTAATATAATTTAATTACAAGTTACAATTTAGAATTTATTCCATCTTAATTTGAGTTTTGATTAAATATATTTTATATAATGAATAGTTTTTTTATAAAAT
>MU223827.1:447340-462387 GCA_018584345.1 Thuja plicata | reverse complement strand
CCCTTGAGGACACATTGGAACACTCAAGTGTGTCCCAAGGGGTCCTACGACCCCTTGGAACACACTTGAGTGTTCCAATGTGTCCCCGATGGTCAAAGAGGGACTTTATAGGGGTCCTAACACACAAGAAGGTGTACTAAAACCCTGTAGGTCCCACTTTGACCCCTAGGGACACATTGAAACACTTAAGTGTGTCCCAAGGGGTCGTAGGACCCCTTGGGACACATTTGAGTGTTCCAATCTATCCCAAGGGGTCAAAGAGGAACTTCATAGGGGTCCTAACACGTGACAAGGTGTACTAGGACCCCTTAGGACCCTATGTGACCCTCAGGGACACATTAGAACACTCAAGTGTGACCCAAGGGATCCTACAACCTCTTGGGAGACACATGAGTGTTCTAATGTGTCAAAAGGGGTCATAGGGTCTTCCTCAACGTCCTAACGCATGAGAAGGTATACTAGGACCCTCTTTGACCCTCGGGGACACATTGGAACACTCATGTGTGTCTCAAGAGGTCCTACGACTTCTTGGGAAACACTAGAGTGTTCCAATGTTTCAAAAGGGGTCATGGGGACTTCCCTTTACCCCTTTTAAAATATTTGAACACTCAAGTGTGTCCCAATAATTTGTAGGACCCCTTGGGACACAATTGAGTGTTCCAATATGTTCTTGAGGGTCAAAGAGGGACCTAAGGGGTCCTAGTACACCTTATCACGGTCGTAGGACCCCTAGAAAGTCCCCATGACTCCTTTAGACACATTACAACCCTCAAGTGTGTCATAGAAGGTCATAGGACTCCTTGCGACACTTGAGTGTTCCAATGTGTCCCTGGGGGTCAATGAGGGTCCTAAGGGGCTCTAGTACACCTTCTCACACGTTAAAACCAAGGATGGTTGTGGTTGCTGACAGAGAACATGCCTTGATTTGACACTAGTTAGTTATAAGGTGGATTTCCTTGAGGATGAAGGGGTTTTGTGATGAATTATACATGTGGGGGTCTATAGTGAAGTGTGTATGCAGTTGGTTTGGCCTGGAGTGGATTGGAGAGGTCCTTTTGATCAGACCCTGGGTGTGTGTTCCTAGAAGTGAGGGTTTAGTGGCTAAGGCCATAGATAAAGGATAGATCCTTGGAGAGTTGAAAATATGTTGTTTCCTAACCCCTAGAAGGACTTTTTCAGCCTTTGGAGTCATGAGAGTAAGTGGAGTTAGGGGTTTCTTTGTAAATGAGGAGAATTAGGCTTAGTTTGGAGGTTACATGAGTATTGGATCCTTGGTATGGTCCAAAGGAGTATATACTAAATATTGGGGAGGATTTAAAGATCCCAAAAGGGTATCTAAATCATTTTTTAGTTTCCTCATTTATTTTGGGAATGTTGGAGAAAAGGACAAAATAGTGACTGGTGTGGGCTACTAGCTTTAAGGGCTGAATGTGAGAGTTTGGTAAGGGATTGGTTATCCAGAATTAATGGGTTGATGGACCATGGTAGATAGGCCATAAGGAGATTATTTATGGATTTTAAATGAATTTTGAAGTCGTGAGTGAAGATATGGTGTTTGGGAAGCACTAGGGGCACTTGGGGTAGCCTAGAAAGTGAGTCCTTGATGGGGGCTTTGGAAGTGAGAAGTTGTTACAAATAGGAGATGGATTTTTGTTAGACATGATCAATGAGGTCACAAACCACCACCTCTGCATCATATATGTTGGGAGTCTTCAGAAGGTCATGGAGGTGTATTGAAGGATTAAGGATAATCACAACAATGAACAATCAGAGATTGTACTCGTGATTTTGAACAAGAAATAAGAGTAAAAAAATGATGGTTGGATGTTCTGAATGATGTTCAAGGTTCTTTCAGATGCCAATAAGTGATTGGTTGGTGTATGAATCTCTGTATGAGTCCAGCATTGCTTGAATTGAGTCCAAGGATGGAGGACGAGAGTTCAAGTCAATTTGAGTCATGATGGCTAGACAAGAAAGTAAATTCCTTGAGTTGAATTACATTAGAAAAAATTATTTGACCATAAAGAAATAGCAAACAAACATACACTAAGTTACCACCATACAAATTATTAAGATATGATATATTAAAAATAATGTAGTATTCTATTTTAGGAATATTTATAAAACATTACCTCAGGTGTTTGAGCTACCCGTCTACGTGTACTATAACGAGAACTCCTTGGTGTGCTTGTACCACCAGCTGCACCCTGCAATGCATATTATTCATGTATCAATTTAGATTCTTCTATACATAAAATTTTATTTACTTTTAACAGATTTAGGTAATTAATTAAAATAACATGTCAAAACACAAATTTAAACAAACCTGTGTCAGCTCTGAACATTACACCATCGACAACAAATCATCTGTGAGGGCCACATCCTTAGTAGTGGATGCCTAACATATTTTTCTGTAATGTACACATGAATGGGATGTTGCACCATCTACACTCGCCTGGCTATCTACCCCATCACATATACCATCACAACTGATGCAGATATGCTCAATGGGCTGGTCTGACCCTGCAAATGAATATGATGATAATGGAGGTCACACGAGACGAGATGATCCTAATGGTGCATCTTATGGTGATGAAGCTGGCATGGGATGGGATGATCCTAATGATGCATCTAATGAGGATGGAAGTGGCACAGGCACTGATCCATCCTCTCCATTTAACTGAGTGCCATGTTGGATAATGACATCAGTCAATGATGCAGCTGCATGAAGAGTCTGTATATCCATAGAATCCTTCAACACTACTAGGACCAAAACATGAGTGAGGGTTTTTCTCATAGTACACCTCTCTTGTGGTCGGGTAATCCTATGTGCCCTAGGTCTATCCTGCGCAGAGCCTCTCCCTCTACCCTGGAACTCACAAAAGTCAAAGTAATTCGGCTTCTCACCAATGATAAACTCACAATATAGCTTCCTCAAAAAATATAAAGGAACCTCATTATTATTACAAGGTGGTTGGTCAAATACCATGTACCACCTATCCCAAAAATCTAATTTCATCCCCCTATGAACACACCAATGTATAGGAAACCATTTTGTATTAACTTCTAGGGAATTGCTAGTATTAGGATTTGTAAAAAGGGCACATATGTCACATTTTTCTATGCCTTTTCTTTTCACATCCTCATAGGATAAACCATCAACATAAAATGTATGACACCTATCCTTCCATGAACCCCATTTTGTCACCTCTTCAGACACCTCATTTGCATTATTGGACATTTTTTCTAATGTAGTGGCGAGGGTAGAGTGATGCTAAAGACCAAAAGCCTTCAACCTATTGACCAATATAATAATTTGTGCACTATTTTGGTTAAGGCATTGTATGAGGTCCTCTTGTGTTTCATTTACATGATCTAATGGCACATGTTGAGGGTTTATGAGTGGTAGTGACTGTGGATGAGGAGAATTTTGAGGAGGTTTTACGGGTGGCGATGGTGGCGGACGAGGATAATTCAGAGGAGGGTTTATGGGGGTGGTATTTCATTTATTTTTCCTCTTCTGGGGTTGTTTGATGAATCTGTTATGAAATTAATTTAAAAGAAAACAAAAAATTAATATCATAACCTAATTTGATAAAAAATGCAAAAAAACAACAAAACAACCAAAAAATTAATACATACCTTTCTTATAGGGCGCCATTACTTGGAAATGTGCAAATTGTTGAAGATTTTTTTTTTCTTCAAAGCTCGATCAAGTTCTGTGGCATATTTGGTATTCTAGGGTCTGCTGCTCTGCAGTTTAGGCGTTGGAAATGGCCTAAGCCGTGGGTTTCCCAAAAACTAATATGTTTCTAATAACCCGATTAGGTTATTAGGAACATCTAATAACCCAATTGGGTTATTAGGAAAATTATATGTCTAATAACCCGATCGGGTTATTAGGAAAATTATATGTCTAATAACCTGATCAGGGTTCATTGAAACATCTCAGAACCCGATCGGGTTCTTAGAAAGTTCAATTTTTTTAATAATATTGTCTAGGCTTGGTTACCAATCCTAGTACAATTTTTAAATTTAAATAACTTGATCGGATTATATGAAATTTGAATTTTTTAAAAAGATGTGTCCACTTTTTTGGTCCACAACTTGGTGCACACACCCATTAAAAAAATCTTAAGTTATTTTGACCGTGTCAAAATATCTATATACATAAAATAATAATAGATTGAACATGAACTTAAATTACCTTTTATATAAATATTTGTATAGGAGCCATCGACTAGGCTAACATAAGTGTACGAATATTATTACATTAGACCACTTAGTCATATACAAGGAATCATAATGTACCAAATGTGAAGACCTTCCTGACTTGAAGTCCAAACACTTGTTTCACACAAAAGCATTGATAGTTAGATTATTGTAGGAGTGTATTTCCACCTACCACAAATAAGTTACACTTCCTTGAAATATTTCATGGCACAAAAGATTACCCAACCTAGCATGAGGAAATCTAACAAGGTAAAAGTAATAGGAGGGAATTGGTGCAATACAATATGTCTACTCTCAAACATTAATGTAATGATATCATTTCATAACATTTAACTCCCTCTCAAACAATAAATATCCCAAGATGCAAGCATATTGTGAACTCATCTCATAAGATATATTGTGTACAAGATGCATATTTAAGCAACATAAGCAACACTTAAAGTTCTATTAGATACTTTTCAAGACCCCATTTCTACATCAATTATGCTATTCCAATAAGGTAAACATAGCATGTAATTATCTCAATCACATATAATACACCACAACGCTTTCATACATGGGTTTTTAAAGAAAAATATCATACTAGAATCCTTGGGAAAATTTATCGTAAACCTTTCATTCAGTAAATCTTTTAAACTCTCACCAATGCTATTATAGTGATACAATTTTTATATACCAACACAAGTGACTTCATCCTTGCAATTGTCTACTTGAAATTTTTGAAAGAAATAGAAGAAATACAAGTGCAATATTCTATACAATCTTACGCATCCACAATGGTTCTAAGTGAACATTCATAACTTCAATTATGTAATATTAAGAAATAAACTTTAGGAGTAGCTAATGATATTCCACACCCTATTCATTTAATTTAGCCTTACATATAGGATATTCCTTGAGTAAATTATTTTATTTAAATTTAAACAAAGTCTAATAGCATAAAGAAACTCACAAGTTGTTTACCTAAGGGCAATCTTTGCAACTCAAGTCACTTTTCTCCAAACTCTCAAGGAAATTTAAATATAAGTGCAATTATATAGATACCTTTTATAATATTAAACATGTAGTCTTCCAATGAATCTTACAAGGTAGGGTATCCAATTGATTAATGTGATTTCTAATCCCAACACAATAAAGGCCCTTAAAGATCTCTATAATACTAGTATCATGAACATCTTTAGATTAATCCCTTTTTTGATAATATCTAACCCTGGTTTCTCCTAAGTCTCAACTTATCCATATAAAGATAGTATCTTCAATTAAATTCTCTCCTTATTAAAAGAATTAATATGCATATACCTAGATTGTTGGAATTGTATGCACTTTGCTTGAATGGATATTCTCAAAATTAGCATAAAAAACCATGGGACAAGGTGTTATCTTCTTATGCTATCAAATAATATAATTTAAATACTTAAGTGGTAAACACAACTTAATTAAGTAAAATATTTACATATTTGTATTCCTGTACTAAGCATAATCCCACACTAAGGTCCAATGCTTTTAAAGTTATTATTTGGTTTCTATTCCGACCCTTAACTTAGCCGTGAATATCCTTATCTTCCTCTAAGATTAATGTTTAAACTTACAGTCTAAGAAAGAGCTTAGGTGACTTTTTTATTGAGGTGAAAGCATCATTATTCACTTATATTGGTAATTTTATAACCATGACACACCTATTTATAGAAATTTTAGTTTCATCATGCCACAGGGTGAACAGTTTAAGCTAAATTAAAACATGGCCATGAAAAATCACCTCATGGCCATGGCTGTTTAATATTGGACAGTTTGCTTTTAAAACTACAACAATAGTTGTACAATCAACACTACTTCTATACTATATCTAAATGTGGCCATTGAAATGTAAGGTCAATTCTAATTACCATGCTCCATGCATATAGCAGAAAGAAGAACAAAGAATGGACCTTGAAGACGACACGCATTGAATTGACATTTGGGTCAAAATTGTTAGTTGAGTACCATTGACATAATTCCATCATAATTGTACATAATGAATATCTCTATTCTGATGATTGTTTGAAAAATCAGTATCATATATTATAAAGATCAAAAAATCCACAAACGCCACATAAGCATAAAAAGACAAAAATTCCCTAATGTCGATTCAATAGTCATAGACGGTCAATCGCTATGGACTGGTCAACATAAAAAATCAAGATATAGAAATTAAATACACATAATCTCTAAATTTCTATTTCAATTATTCGACATAACACAAAAGATAATATACACAAAAGTAATCAACCATTCTGTCGAAACTTTAACATTTCCATAATCAGTAAAATTACAATGTTCAATATCAGGATGTCGACTAACTCGTCATGCACCTTAAATCATAAATATGAATATACATATATACATCATGTTCAAGACCAAAAGGTCGATTTAAACAATATCCAATATGTCATCGGACAACTGTCCATCTTCATGCCCCAGTCTCCTAAGCCATCAGACACCTGTCCATCTGCAAATCTTGAGACGACAGTGTAATTCAGGGGTTTAATCCACCCAACCACGAAATGATTAGCTCCCCAGGGCTCATCCTGAAATGAAGAGCGCACTAAACCTGCCCAAGAAGTCTATCTCTTGGCACTGATGGATCAGAAGGAATCTGGCATGTCTGTGATTTCTAACTACTTTCCCCAAGTTTCTAAATAGATTCTATTCATAGATTACAAGAAGATGAAACATAAATAACCAACACATTTAAGAAAAATATGTGTTTCCATAGCTTTGGCCAAAGTAATAAGTGCCAGATTTCTACTAGTAGGTAGTGAAAAGAATATACTACCCTTTCCTGGGATTCCACATCCTACACCTTCCTTTACATTTCCAAATATTTCCTTGAAAGTCATATATATATAAACAAAACCACAATAGAGTTTTCAGTTCAAAATTTACAATACGAATTCCTACTTTTCCAATTCACCTTATCAGGCAATGAGAACTTATCTAATTGTTCAATGCAAGAGAACATTTCAACATAGAAAAAAGAATTGTATCCCAACCTCCACGACACCATGCATTAGAACTAAAAGTTTAGATCTTTATTTAATGAAATTGGTTTTTCTAACAGTAACGAGCTATAGTCTAAAAGTAAGGTTTCCTCCCTGATTGTGATTTCAGCTAACAATCTAACAACAATGCTCTTTCACACACAGATATATTATACCTTTCAAAATGTATGAAAAATTTGTATCAAGGAAGAAAGAAAACACCGATTTGTCTTATCAACTAGTTTAAAGAATTTTGTCTATAAAGGAAACAAGGTAAAACTGTTTACTTTAATATTTTGAAAAAGTTGGAAATAAAACAATAAATTTGATCTAGGAGTGGTTTTCTATACAGAATTTATAATGAATCTTCTACTAATTTTATTGGAAGATTTCTCTGAGTGGTCATCTATGAATTCTAGGGTTAACTAAAGTCTGTCAAATCTGAAATTTTAAGATCTCAAATTGCTTATTTTTTACTTTTATAAATATAGCTACAGATTAAAAAAAAAAAAAAAACATTTTTCTTTTTACTCCTTCAATTCTAATTGTGAAAATGGTGTACAATATAATATACAGTGATTGAACCTCAAAATTTGACACAGATAGTAGCTACTGGTGAATGACAACCATTTTCTAATCAAGGAAAATAAAAACAACAGCTACCATCATACATGCTTAAATACGAATACGAATGCAATTAAATCAAAAGAAAGAGAGTATCTCTACCATACCCGTGCATACAAAAGAAACTGGGCAATCCAAAATTGTGCAAGCCTCTTCTCACTTCTACGTTGTTTTTCTTAAGCACTCTATCCCTCCAATCTCTGTGTATAAACTCCAAACTATCCTCTCCAAACCTGTTTCCTTCTATGCGCTGGTTATAAAAATTTATTCTTATGCATTCTGTGCCCCCCCTTTCCATCGGTTACCACTTCCTCTCTTTATAGAGGGCCCATGAAGTTTTTCACCAACTCCTCAAAATTCAAAAAAAGGGGCAGAAAAAATTAGATCCTCCAGATTTTGTCGATGGATTGCAAGAAGATTCTAGATTTAGTTATTAATGCGAACGGTTGGATGTTTTGAACAAGTTTCTACTAGCTTCCAGTTACTCCACATATCATCCTTAGCATATATTGTTAGAAGAGGGATGTGACATCCTTCCCCCCTTAAGAATTTCATCGTCCATGATGAATCGATCAAATTTGCAATCATATCCAAGAAAATAAAGAATTTCACATTAACATGGTTAATAATTCTAGTTCCATTGTTCAAGATAATGCATTTTTACCATAAAATCAACAAGTTTAGAAAATTAATTTCATATTCAAATCAACTTTTAAATACACACCATGCATTTACCAATTGAGATAGAGTTAGAAACAAAATTCATTTATCTAAAGCAAGTATAAAAATCAAATACTACGTGGTGTGTGAAAACCCAGATTTTTCTGATCAACCATTACCAAGAAGATAAACTTCTCTTTCTGAAACACACCCCCGCCTTCAATCCTATCAATTCCATCAAACCAATAGATTGATCATCAGTAGGTTAGTCCACAAATCCAAAACCATATTTAAATAACGTTCAATTAATCATCCATAAAACATCATAATATTCACATTAAGTCATATTACCATTTCATGACATTCTATATCCCAAATAACATCAAGGCAATGCAATTCTCATGATAACATATTTACTTCCACAATATCGATAATAATATCTAACATGTCGAACATAATCATAAAGCATAAGGACTTTGGTCATAAGTATCCGACCAAGTCATCAAGTCTAAACTGTCGCTAAGAGTCAAAAATAAAAAGGGTCTGAAATCGGTTATGATAGCCCGATGTCTAATGAGAACACATAATAGAAACAATGTCTAAACCTGTAACACGAGTAACTGAAAAATAAGAACATGTGTAAGCTTAATCAAAAAGCTATGGAAAAGATCTATGCATGTCTTCCACATCTTCCCAAGTAGCATTGTCAACAAAGAATTGGTTCCATTGAACCTTGTACTGCAACACATCTCTGTCACACACCCTGATGGTACATTGATCAATGAGGCAGGTAGGCTCCACTAGCACCACCCCCGAATCCTACACATGTAATGCACACCAATCATGGATATGAGATGCATCTGGATGATAGGGTTTCAACAAGGAAACATGAAACACATTATGGATTCGGGCTAGAGTAGGTGGTAAATCAAGTCTATAAGCAACGAGGTTGATAACCTCCAAAATATCAAATAGACCCACATACCTCGGTGCAAGCTTTGATGACTTGCCAAAAGAAATAGAGCTTTTATGTGGTCTCACATGCAATAATAATTTGTCCCCTTCTTGGAACTGGCTGAAAGTGTAGTTCCTATCTGCATAACTCTTCTGATGATTCACTGCTTCTTTCAATTAAGCATGAATCAGGGTCATCTGATCTTCCATCTCTCTCAACAATTCAGGACCAATAATGATCTTGTCTTCCACTCTATCCCAACTAATAGGAGTGTGGCACTTCCGCCCATATAGTGCCTCAAATGGTGCCATTCCAAATGAAGCATGGTAAGAGTTGTTATAAGAAAACTATACCAATGGAAGATACTCTTCCCTCTTGTATTGCTGATCTATGAAATACATCCGAAGTAAATTCTCAACAACTTGATTTACTCTCTCTGTTTTCCCATCCTTCTAAGGATGATAGGCTGTGCTAAAATTCAGCCATGTACCTAAGGAAGCATTCAAGGTTGTCCAAAACCTCGATGTCATCCGTGTATCTCTGTCAGATATAAGGGTCTCTGGTACACCATGCAGTCTAAAAATCTCCTTAATAAACTTCTTGGCCAAAACCAAGGATCCATCTCTCAAACTCCTTGGAATGAAATGGGCTACCTTGGTTAGTTTTTCAACTACTACCAAGATTACATCATGCCTGCATCGTGTCATGGGTAAACCTTGGATAAAATCCATACTGATGACTTGCCATTTATATTTTGGAATATCATGTGGGTATAAAAGTCTTGCTGGGTGGGCATGCTCAGCCTTAACTCATTGGCATTCTAAACACTGGGCTACATAAGCTATCAAATCATGCTTAAGCCCTGGCCAAAAGTATAGTGACATTAAATCAGTAATCATCTTGTTTACCCCTAGATGTCCTACAAATAGAGTGCAGTGCATCTCCTCAAGTACTACCTTCCTTAACCCTTCTCAGTCAGGAATGTACATCCTATTCTGGTATCTAAGAATACTGTCATCCTCAAAAGTGTATCCATCAAAATGGTGATCTGATGGATCAATGTGCAAGGCTGATTTGACCATCTCATAATGATCATCTCCTGGAAGATTCTGCAACACATGAGCCCTCAACCGTGTCCTAGAAGTAGAGATAGCAGCAATGTGTCTTCTTCTACTAAGAGCATCTACCACTCTATTCTCCTTGCCCTTAATGTACTCAATGCCAAAGTCATACTCACTCAGAAACTCCAACCAATGTCTCTATCTTGTATTGAGATTAGGTTGTGTGAAGATATACCTAAGTCCCATGTGATTGGTCTTCAACTCAAATGGATTACCCAAAAGGTAATGTCTCCACATAACTAATGCATGCACAATTGCACCCAATTCTAAGTCATGAGGTGCATATTTAACCTCATATTGCTTTAACTTTCGTGACTCATAAGCCACTACTCTTCCATCCTACATAAGTACACATCCAAGACCTTCCCCTAAAGCGTCTGTGATCACTGTGAATTTCCCATTCGGGTTAGGTATAATCAAAACATGAGTGGATGTGAGTTTCTATTTCAACAACTAGAAGGTTCCCTCACATACATCCGTCCACTCGTATCTTTTCCCCTTCCTCTAAAGGGATGTAATAGGTGCTACAATCTTGGAGAATCCCTCCACAAACTTCTTGTAATAACTTGTGAGTCCCATGAAGCTTCTAACTTCACTCACATTCTGTGGAGCTGGCCACCCAAGAATGACTTTTATCTTTGCAGGGTCAATTGCAATTCCATTTGTAGATATGATGTAACCCAAATAATGAATCTCCTTCTGATAGAAATAACACTTAGATACATTTCCATATAGCTTCTTATCTCTAAGTCGTTGTAAGACTATTCACAAATGCTCCTCATGCTCTTCCATGTTCTTTGAGTAGATCAAAATGTCATCAATGACTATCTCTAGGAACTTATCTAAAAAATCTCTGAACACACTATTCATCAAGTTCATAAATGCTGTTGGTGCATTGGTCAACCCAAAATGTAAGATGAAAAACTCATAATGTCCATACCTTGTCCTGAAAGTAGTTTTAGATATATCTTCTTTTTTGATTTAGAGTTGATGATATCCGAATTGAAAATCAATCTTAGAGAACACAATTGCTCCCTTCATCTGATCAAATAGTTCATCTATTCAAGGAAGCAGATACCTATTCTTGATAGTCACCTTGTTAAGAATTCTATAATCTATGCATAACTGCAAGGTACCATATTTCTTCTTTTCGAAGATAACTAGGGCTCCCCATGGTGACACACTAGGGAAAATGAACCCTCTATCCAAGAGTTCCATCAATTGAGTCTTCAACTCATACATTTCAATGCTGGTCATATGATAAGGAGCCTTGGATTGAGGCTCAGTTCCCAGCATTGCATCAATAGAGAAGTCAAATTTCCTCTTTGTAGGTAACTCCAGTAAGTCCTTTGGAAAGACATCCTGGAACTCTTGTAGATAGGATGATCCTCTAAACTAGGAGGAGTGTCAAGATCTTTGACATATGCTACATACATCATGCACCCCTTCCTATTTTCCTTCTTCAATTGCATGGTAGAAATTTGTCTAATCTCAAGGAGCCTCTTCTCACCCAAAAGTACTATAGGTTCTCCTAAATCATCAAGACATTCAACTGACTTGTCCTTACTATTTACTAACACCTTATGTTTAGTCAACCAATTGATGCCCAAAATGACATCATAGGAACCCAATGGGGCTACATAAAGATTTACTTGTGTCTAAAAATTTGGAAGTTCTATCTCACTACAAGCCAAACATTTCTCAACCCTACACTCTGCCCTATTTCCATATTCTACCATCTATGGTTCAGACAAATATCCAGGTCTAACTGATGAACAAGAACAAACTCTAGGATCTATGAAACATTATGTAGCTCTAGTATCAATCAAAATGGAAACATTTTGGCCAAAAACCTTACCAGTCAGCTGGATTGGAGTAGCCTGAAAGTCAGCTTGCCTACCGTCAACAACTGCATGAATCAGATGTTGAGCATGGGGACCCTTCCCATCTCTATGAACCATATGCTGAGGACATGTATTGGAATAATGGTCACCTCCACAAGTGAAGCAACTGTCTAGTGGTCCTTTCCTACCCTCAGGCCTGTTCCTCCCATTGTCATTTCTATTATTCCCATTCTGGTTGGCACCTCTGTTATGATACTAAGCTCCATTATTGTTGTTGGTGTTCCTATCTAAATTCCCTCGAACTTTACCTCTCATATTTTGGACCTGCTGACGTCCAAAATCCTTGGGTCAGTTATCCAGAAATTTCCTCTTAAATCCCTGAGAGGAATTAGTCCTCTGATTACCCCTTACAACAGACACCTATTGTAGTTTCTGTTCTTGCCTCAATGCCTTCCTAAAGGCAAAGTCCATAGTTTTAGGCTCATGCATGTCGACCTCATATCCTATCTCTGGACGTAGTCCAAGAATAAATTTGTCGGTTCTAAACCGCTCATCTTGCTGGTACTAAGGTACATACTTAACCAAGTGACAAAACCTCTCATGATACTGTTGCCCAAATTTCTCATTTCTGTGCAATTTGGCCTGGTCTGCCCTTTCTGGCAATCCTCTATCATGTTTTTTCAGGGGTTCATCTCAAACCTTTGCTCTAAACCCTCAGAACCCCTGAAAACCCTAAGTCCTCCATGTTTGAATGAGGTAAAGACCCTAAGTCTTGGCTCTTATGTTTCGCAGTTACTTTTTCCAAGTCACTTATGGCATGTGCTTTTTCTTATCGCCTCGTCGCGTGACCCTGGATGAATATTCCTGTTCTTTCCCTAACTCTACACTTTTCCTTGTGTCGCGTGGTCTGGTGATCTTTTCGAATATTCCCTCTGCGTCTTCTGACTTATCTACAAGTCTTCAGTCGCATGGTTGTCAGATATGTCATTTAGCCCTTGTGATAAGTGGGACCCAAGCCTTCAGTCGGTTGATCGCGTGACCCTGGGTGAATATTCCTTTTTATCTCCCGACTTCGCTTTTCCCTTTGTCGCGTAGTCTCTGAACCATAAGGAATATTCTATCTTGGTTCTTAGACTTCACTACTTAGTCTTCAGTCGCGTGATCGCCGGATGATATGTCATAAGTCTTATGAAGTAGGGGCCCACCTCAGTCGCTTGATCGCATGAAGAATTCAATGGTCAGGGAAATGTGCTCACGACTTCGCGACTGGCCGTCTGTGGTCCCAAATCGCCTTGTCGCCAGAACAGAGTGGTGACTCAGCGTCCCAGTGTGCAGAAAAGTAACCAGTGGCTGTGTGACAGATGGCGTAAGATGTGTGGATGCGGACCCTCAGTCGGGTAATCGCTAGACAGAGGAAATGGATCACGCGACTTGGAGACTAAGTGTTTCTTTGCCTTCAGTCACAGGATCGCTGGATAAGTTAAGGGTATGCTTAGTTTTTCAGTGACTTAGCGGTGGCCATCCGATGCAAGGCTCAGAAGATCCTACGGTGGTCACTAAGTCTGGTGATCAAAGTGCCCTACGAGAAAAGTACTCCCGACTCAGCGCCAAGGGTCAGTCGGGATGTCACTAGAAAGGTTAAAGGGCACATGTTGACTGTCAAGAAAGGGTCAAAGGGCTCGGTACTTGGTTCTCCTGACTTGGCGACTGGTGTAGTCGTGCAGTCTCAAGACGAAGAGATAGCATCTGGCGACTGGGCGACAAACTGGGATGGTCTAAGGTGGCAGTTAGGCTCAAGCTCGCGGGACGGATGGTGAGTTAAAGTTATCTCCTCGCGACTTTGATTTCACACAGTCGGGATGTCGTCGGATCTGGACTCGGGTTTACCAAGGGAAAAAAGTGCTTTGTCACCAGGTCGTGAGATGATACCATGGTTAAGGACCGATGCTCGTGACAAGGAGACTAACGATCAGTCGCGAGGTCGCAGGAATTTGAATTTGAAAAATTGGCGGCAAGTTTGACACTGTGAAACGCTTGGCAGCCATGGTTTCTGTTTGCTCATTTTCTAGAATTGATCAGAGGGTTTCTAGTCACAGGAAATCATACATAGAGCAGTCAGCCGATAATTGAATAGATTTGTTTCAATGTCGGTGAAAGAAGAGGAGGTTCAGTGTATTTTAGAACAGAGCAGAATTATGACTGAGTTTCCAGAAGTGCCAAGAAGCTTAGAGAGGAAGTCTTGGGTGATGACAAGGAGAACACTTGGCCATGCACTGTTAACAGATAAGAGGGGCAGTTATTACAGAGGAATATGGGTGAACAGGTGTGCACAGCTTTCAGAATGAACATAAATGCTACTATCCACCATCTACCAAATCTGATTTTCAATTGCTAGATCGAGAGGAGCATGAAAATATCCATGGATATCTGTTTGACTCAGTCATTCTCCACCGCCTCTTCTCTCTTTTTTCCTCTCTCCTGTGATTTTAGGGTTAGGGTTTTCCATGATCATCCGAAGCTTGTTGCATCCTAAGGGATCCCAAGATGGTCATAGCCCTATATATAGCAGAAAAGTTGCAATTGCAAGGGTCGG
>MU223827.1:415562-428218 GCA_018584345.1 Thuja plicata | reverse complement strand
TTGATTAAGACTTTTGCCTCTTAATCTCAATGGTCCATTTCATCTCACTTCTTATAAAAGGAGAGCTCTCTCCTTCATTTTCATATCTTAGGTTTTGATGCTAAAGTTATGTTGCAAGTTTTCTAGGTCATTTGGAGCTCTTTGAAGACATTCTACATCCAAGCTTTGAAGACTTGTTATTGCATTTCACATAGCTTTCATATTTGTTTTCATAATTGCATTATCATAGCATTCATAGCTTAGTTTCCTTTTATGCAATAGAATAATCTCACATAGTCTAAATAGGAAGGCTTGGTAACACTTGTTCTTTCCTTTCATAGATTAGTTGCATTGTACTTTCATTTTCATAGACTATTTTCCATTATCATTTAGATTTGCATTGCATTGCCTACATTTGATTCATTGGAGATATTGGCATTCTTTCCCTTGTCTTCATTGTGAATCTCTCGTTGTGTGGTTTATTGGCAAGGTCATGAGTTTATAGCTCTAGCTGAGAGCAATTTTACAAATCTTGAAAATCCATGCATAGAGAGCTATGGATCGATTTGTGAGGGCTCATTCTTGATTTTCCTTGCATGTAAGGATTCATAGAAGTGCACTACTTTTGTGTGTACACCTAGATGATTTTTATTAGGTATTGTATTTTGTTTGGTTTTTTTTTCACAGACTATCTTGGAAGGAGATTAGTTTTCAAACCCTTCTAGTTATGAGAGATCCAGTCCAAATTCAAGGAATTTTCATCACCAAAAGTATCTAGCATGCTTGGGAGGCTCTCAAACCTTGGATTCAATGGGGCGAGGATGGTTTTCGTGATGGCCTCAAATTCAACCAACATAATCTCTAGTTGTCTCCACTAATTTAGTCTCAAGGGCTTCCTCTTTCTAAAGTACCAAGAATTCGTGCTCTACATTTTCATTAATGTGGCATCCATACTCCTAGAGATATATTTTCTGAGCCATTATGTATCTTTGGCCATGGGATGACTTTCAGGTCTTGTTTCATCTTTCTCACCCAGATTATCATACTTTTGATCTGGTGATCTTGGCTTTGCCTATCAATATACTTCATAAGTTATGCATATATTCTATTACGCCATGGGGGAAAGATTAGAAGTGGTACCCATGTACTCCTTTCTATAAATATAAGCCTAAGATGGGCTATCATTGGTTGGTTCCCAATTTTCCTATGGTCTCCATCCTCAACCTATGGTTGCAATCACAATCCTCTCAAAAATATTGGAGACTCAGATTCCTCACTGCCTAGTCTATTATTATTGAACCCAAGGTGGCTCACTTCATCTGCTATATTATTTTTCAAGGCTTTGGCATCTGGGTGTGTCAGATTATTGATGCCCTTTCTGTAGGAAGAGAGGGTCTTTTATCCATATCTTTTAGTTTTATAGAAGAGCTGAACAATACTGAGATTGGATTCATGGTTTTTTCCAGCCTTTTAGGCATGAACCCTTTTCTTTCCATATGGTTTTTTTGAGAGATTATCCTAGGATTTCTTTCAAATTTTTGTAGATATGGCATGCTTTCAGGATGGGAATCCTCTTCATTCTTTGCAAGGATAGAAATGTTGTTTTTTTCACTCATAAATTTCTGGATATTAATCTTTCTATGTATACTAAAGCATGTATATGTAATAATGTTATCATGCAGATTCAAGTGCAAGCCAATAAAGTGGCACTGGAACTGGCCCACTTGCAAGAGTTACTTCAACATTGGGTCAATTCCTATTGTACTGTTGCCAGGGTTTTGTCAATATTTTTACTTTCAGAGATAGATATCTGCCACCTGGACACTATCACTATCACAATTCCTTTACCCACCGCTCACATATGCTACATTCCCAAGCCCCTCTCCACTCCTCTTGTGGGTGAAGGGTTTCTTGGAGGCCCTGCTTGACTTTTCCACCTCGTGGTGGCTCCACCTCGGCTTGTCCATTTTCTAGCACTGCTCTTGCCACTCCAAGCAGCTCTAGCTAGTCGAACACTAGCGATGATTCTACCTGGCCCACTTTTTGCAAGTGGTTCTTGGTGCTGGCTCTTGTAATTTCTCCTACTAGGAAGGACGATAAAGAAAAAGATAAAGCTAAAGAGGGATGGTCCCTCTCGAACCTGACTTTGGGCCCTGCTGATGTATCGGGCAAAAAAGATGATCATGATCCTCCTCCCTTAGTTGGTACTACTTTAGCCGCTTAGGGAAAATTTAGTTTCTGGGCTATGCCCATGCTATTTTGATGTTGTTGTTGTTGTTGTGCAAGATTAGTCTCATTTAAATTATACTTCAATGGAAAAGGACTATTCATCTAAAAAACAATTATGGTATGTAATCACATCATGGTCTATCATTAAACATATCCTAAATAAATAAATATGTATCTTTTTAAATCTCCTTACCATCCGCATGTGTGGACACTTGTTGAATGTATGTTGGAGGTTGGGATATAGCAGCCAAAATTATAAATATGGAAACCAAGTATATACATGCATTTTTTTTATTATGCATAATTTTTAATCATTATTTTTTCTTGCATTCTTTTGCGATTTCACATAATTTTGTATATCCCCGTCACTTGATTTATTGATTAAATGCATGTACAGTGAAAGTGGTCACATTGCTAATTCCTCAAACTATCTTTTGTTATCTGCAACTTTTTATGTTTCTTTTGCCTAAGTTTATGCTAAAACTTGCAACAAGTAAGCTTGTTAACTTGTGATGCAATCCAAGGTTAGAGGATCCAATAAAGGAGTGTCCAAACTTGCAGCCAATAACAAGAACAACACAACAAAAATAACACGACACAAGATATATCAAAATAAACTTTATGTTATCTCAAAATTCTAATTAGATGTAACATGTCGGACTGTAAGGCCTTCTCGATTAGGGCCAATTACATCAATAGATTCAACAAGATCTCACATAATCCAACCTTATCAATCTACCCTATAGCTTAGTGGAAGAAACTAGATCTGAACTTGTGCTCGCAGGCCACCAAGCAATCTGCAATCTCTGTCTACCCACTCAAAACTATCTGCCTCAACTTACAATCATTCAGCTTATCATCTTACTCTGCTATCCTAGATATCTATTATTCCATGCCTTCATCCCCCTAAACATCAACCTAGACTCTCTTTTATACAACACAACTACAAGTCAGCTTGTAAACAATATTAAATTACCTAGTTGGCCATACAATCTACAATGAATAATTATTAAATACACCAGTCCGTTGGAAATAATACAAAATACATAAGATAACACATCAACATAGATTTAGGTCCACCCAAGATCCAATGCCACAAATCTACACGCCTCGAAACTCAACACTATCTCAATGACCCCCTCAAATCAAAAATGCAATCTCCAATGTCTGGCCAACCTACAAACACAAGTTGGTGAAATCCAACATCTAGCCGGTAAACAAGCACACTGAGACCCACACCACTTAGAGAAAGACATAATCGAGCAGAACTCCACCGAACAAACACCACCGAGGAATATGCTACCAATAAAGACACCACCAAGAAACTACCATGGAGCAGTGTACCCTGAGTAGGATATCACCAAAAATAGCAACACTGAGCACCACCGAGTTCACATGTGAAGCAATACATCTTCCAACTGAGAACTATCACCAGAGAGATTGAGTACCTCAGGTCTCCAACCGATTTTACTACTAAAAAATAAATCAAACTAAAACATATTTTTGGTGACACAAGATTGCCAACTACCCCAGTATGCTCCTGCATTAGACACCCCAGGTGCAAAAAGATGTTCTCAGAGCTGGATGAATATTTGTTGGGATTCAGCACATAGATCCCAAATTGGTTCTTGATATACATGTCTTCCAAGTCCTCAATCGACACACTCTTCCCATGGTTCATCTTCTTCTTCCCTATACCACTAGCACTTGCTGATTTATCTTCACATCTCTCCATACTCATGCCTGCACCAACCTCCATAACCATTTCAGATCTGCTACCACTGCTCAAGTTCCTCTTACCGAGCTCTGCATCCCTCAAAGGAATCAAAATAGACTATTTCCCATCCTTCAGTATAGTAAAGGAATTTATTTTACAGTCATGAATAGCCTCTCTATCATATTTCCAATGTCTACCGAGTAAAATATGACAAGAACTCATCTCCACAATGTCACATAATACTTCATCTCTATAAGTACCAATGAAAAAACTCACCATGCACTACTCTTTCACCTCTACCACATGACCAACTTGTAACTAACTTATTCTATAAGGACAAGAATGTTTCAACCTTTTTAAACCAAGTTTCTGAACCATCTCCTCAACAACTAGGTTGTCAGTACTCCCTCCATCAACAATCACTTTATAACATTTACAACCAGATTTACACAAAGTCCTGAACAAGTTCTTCCTTTGACAAGAACCAAATTTCTTTTAGGACAACAATGTTCTCCTAAGCAAAAGATTCACACCCTCTACCTCAGGTTCATTCTCAGTAACCTCATTCACCACAACATTTCAGTGACTACCAACTTTCATATTTGCATGGGAATATTCAAATGACCGATGTCCTTCTTCACCATAGTTGTAACAAGTACCTTTGAATACAACTCTACCTATCTTTCTCCTTGGTTCAACAGGTTTCGGTTCATCCTCAACTCTCGGTTTAACTTTTACGGACTACTCTTGCTTCTCTTTCCCTTGGGAATTACCATAATGTCTTCTCTTCAACTTATTTTTTGCCTTCAATGCATACTAATAAGCATCCTCTACAAAGTGAATCTTCAACATACCAATCTCATCTTGGATATTGAATTTCAAACCATTAACATACCTTGTCAC
Source organism: Thuja plicata (assembly GCA_018584345.1). Lineage (NCBI taxonomy): Eukaryota > Viridiplantae > Streptophyta > Pinopsida > Cupressales > Cupressaceae > Thuja > Thuja plicata. The sequence continues at coordinate 423,390 of MU223827.1, read as the reverse complement.
CTTTTCTTTAAAAATTTCTCTATGTCCAGACTGAATAGTCATCTTGTAGAACTCCTCGGTATAATCTTCCACAGTCATCTCTTTTTGTTTTAGATTCTACAACTTCTTAAACAATTCAAGTTCATAGTCGGTAGGAATGAACTTAGCCTTTATCTTTGCCACCATCAACCTCCATCGATTGATCTTCATCTCACCTTCTTGTTCTCTGTCCCTCTGTAACTCTTTCCACCATAAATTAACATGCTCTTTCAACTTAGTCTATGCCAACCTCACTTTAAGAGGATCTTCAATGTCTTGCAGCTCAAAGTAGTCTTCTAACTCACCGATCCAATCAATCAAGTCCTCGGGCTTCAATGTACCTGAGAAATTAGAAACCTCTATTCGGTAAATTTTACTCAACCGAGCTCTAGATCTCTGCAATTGATCAAATCTGTTTCTTCCAAATCTCTCTATTTGATCAACTCTATCATCTCCACCAGATCCAACAACTTCAAAATCTTCAGCAACTTCTTCATAACCATCATTCATTCTTAGACCTCTATGTAATCCAAAATTTCTGATACCTTCTATGATTCATCCTTCATTGTCATCATCTCAGATCTAAATCTTTATGTTATCCTTGCTTCCACCTCCTCAGAAAGATCTACAATCACCCTAGGGTCCAATATTTTTGGAGGCATCTCTCCAGATCTTCGAAAACACCAAGTTCCACAAGAAAGGAACCAGCTCTGATACCACTTTATGTAGTCCAAGCTCGGAGGATCCAATAAAGGATTGTCCAAACTTGCAGCTAGCAACAAGAACAACACAGCGGAAACAACACGACACAAGATATATCAAAATCAACTTTATATTATCTCAGAATTCCAATTGCATGCAACATGCTGGGCTGTAAGGCCTTCTTGGTTAGGGCCAATTACATCAACAGATTCAACAAGATCTTGTAGAATCTAACCTTATCAATCTACCCTATAGAAAAGTGGAAGAAACCAGATCTGAACTTGTACTGGCAGGCCACCAAGCAATCTGCAATATTTGTCAACCCACTTACAACTATCTGCCTCAACTTACAGTCATTCTGTTTATCAGCTTACTCTGCTATCCTCTATCTATCATTCCATGCCTCTCTCCCCCTAAACATCAACCTAGACTCTCTTTTATACGACACAACCACAAGTCGGCTTGTAAACTATTATTAAATGAACCAGTCAGCCATATAGTCTACAATGAATTTTTTTTAAATGCACCAGTTAGCTGCAAATAATATAAAATACATAAGAGAACACATCAACGTAGATTTACGTCCACCAAAGGTCCAATGCCATAAATTTATGCGCCTCAAAACTCAACATGATCTCAATGATCCCCTCAAATCACGGATGCAATCTCCAATGTCCGCCCAACCTACAAGCACAACTCGGTGAACTCCAACATCCAGTAGGTAAACAAGCACACCGAGAGCTAGACAACTCGGTGAAAGACACAACTGAGCAGAACTCTATCAAACAGACACCACTGACTAATATGCTACTAAGAAAGACACCATTGAGAAACTACCATTGAGTAGTGTACCCCGAGTAGGATATCACCAAAAACATCAACACCGAGCACCATCAAGTCCAGTCATTGAGTTCACATGTGAAGCAATACTTCTTCCAACCGAGAACTACCACTAGAGTGATCGAGCACCTTAGGTCTCCAACCAAGTTTACTAGTACAATAGAAATCAAACCAAAACATATTTTTGGTGACACAGGATTGCCAAATACCCCAGGATGCTCCTGCATCAACTTGGAGATAGAATTCATGATATATTTTAAAATTAGCAAGCTTAATAGTAAGTAGAGGGAGAACTTGGTGCATGGGATAACACATTATCATAGGGGAGCCATCCGTCAACAATCTACTTGATAATGAATGAGATTGTAAAGAGAACCTTGTGAGGATGGGTCAATTATTTCCATAAATTCATAATATATTTTTTAAATAAACTTACAATTTGTGCTAACCCTAGAAATTGGGGTAGCAATACTGAAGGGGTTGTGTGTGGATTCCACCATGTTGGTAATAGAAAAAGTCTCAGGGTTATATAATCATTGAGAAGATTATGCAAAATCCCACGATGTTTTGTGTGCAAGAGACATTCACAAGGCTCAAAGATAGACCCTTGGAAACTTCAAAACAAGAGTCTAAAAGGATCACACTTCTAGATAAGTGGGTGATAGTTATGAGTCACATAATCCAATATTTTACCTGTAAAAGGAGGTTTTCAAATATACTCTCTAACTATGTAAATTCTTTGAGCCATCTTAGACATACAAGATTAGTGAATGTGCCAGATTAGCTAGCTCATTTTCTAACAAGAATGGTTGTGAAGGTCTAGAAAGGTAAGGACAATTTTCCATCTCACCACTGTCGAGTTACTTTACTTGTAAAGGGGTCTTTGGGTATAATTTAATTTAATGGAATTAAATTGGAGAAATTTTTAAAATTTAAAAGGCTTAAAATTTTTAATTTGGGCCCCAGGGTCAGAAATTGAGATATAAGGGAGAGGCTAGTAAATAGAGAATTAACTCAGGTTGGCGTCCCATGGAGGGGGGCTTCCTTAAAAATAGAGCTATGGCTGCTGAGATTTTTTAGGAATATTTAAAGCCTGGTCTCCTAAATTTTGTAGAGCAGTTTTGGTTAAAAGTTTAAGCTCTTAAATTGAAAGAAGTTGGGTCCCAAATTTTTTATAGTAAAATATAAAAAATGGTAAAAATTTTTATTTTACCTCTCAATTTTATGTTTGGTTATTTTTTGTGGGAAAGCAAACCACAAAAGTTTGACATTTGGCAGAAAATTTTCCTAAGTTGTTGGGGCGATTTCCAGCGCCACTCCATTTTCACCCACTCAAATTTTGAGATCTAAAAAGTAGGGGCTCTTATTTTACAACAAGAGATTCTAATTAATCTTGTATCCCAAAAACATAATTCTCATGGAACCTCTAACTCCTTAATAATAGAGATTAAGCACCCCCCCCCCCCCCCCCCCACCGTTGGGATCCCTACCTTAGATACCATTACAAAAGATATACTTTTTTTTTGTTTAAGATTCATTTTATCATTAAGAAATAGGACATTATAATCCCTTTTCTTTTCATGGACCAGTCTTTTGGCTATTATATCTAGAATTCGGGATTATGTATTTCTATTCTAAAAATTATGTATCATATATGAAAAAGTATTCAAAAATAGATCTAGTGTCAATAAATGTATATACCTGCATGTAAATGGATTAGCTAAAGATTAGAAGAGTAAATATAAATTTACATCTATACTAGCTAAAGATTAGAAGAGTAAATATAAACACAAAACTAAATGAAAATTAACATAATACATTTCACAACTACACTAGAATTTCTTAAATAGAAAGCCTCAAACTTAACTTTCACAACCTGATTTATTATAAATTTTCTATTTTTTAAATTTATTTGAACATTTAAAAAAGTAATATTTATATCAATATCAGGTTCCTCCCACTTTCTTCTTTAAAACAATTTAATATATAATTCAAATAAAAGACTATTAGATTTATTCCAATTTGGTAATTTGTTTAAATTGTTTCTTAATGAAAACAATGCAATCAAAATGAAAAAAAATGATTAAAAATTGCAACAAAGAACTGTTTACTTATTATTACTTTTCTATTCTGTATAACAATTCACTTTCCAGTTCTATCTCAATTCAAAAGAAGATTGAAATGTAATTTCTTTAAATTGTGTTCAAAATATTTGAAATTCACAATCAATATCAATATAAACACTCTTATCACATCTAATACACTTTATTCTCAATTAAATTGGAGCGTCTGAAATGGGTAGCTGTGTTTAATCTGTGCCGAACTCAGACAAGAGTAACTAACAAAAATATCCGCAGAATACCCGAATTTGATTACATCTTAGAGTGCCCACATTGTCACATATTGTGCGACTATAATATTAGTTTGGCTTTTGATGGACTCGCATCCGTACATGTGAAAATATTATACTTCAAACAAATAATAATGATTATAGTTTTGCTTTTGTCGGTCTCATGATTTTTAATACGTGGGAACAAAAGGAAAACACTTCTTAAGCTTTTGCATAGATAGACAGGAGGAAAATATCTTAGACATTTTGCATTGTCTCAAATACGCATATACAACATCAAACTAGTGTTATGAAAGCACATAGACTGGAACGATTTACAATGACAAAGAACTAGAAATCAAGGGTAGATTTGACATTGAAAGAAGACTATCCTCTTTGGAAGACAAACCTCAGACTAGAAAACATTAAGGACTAAACCTTTTAATTAAACTTATAAATATCTAATATGTAGAACTTTGACTACCAGATGCCAATGCTTCTGCTGGATTTGTATTGCGCAGGAGATCTGATATGCTAGCTGTTAAATTGGAAGCATCTGCATCTCCCATCGAAGATTTCTTCACCCTATCCAATGCTTTGGCTACATCTCTCATGGATGGTCGCTCTCTTGCTGATTCAGCACTGCAAAGCAAACCAATATGAATAAAAGAAAGAAGACATGTATTGTCTTCCATGCTTTCATTCACATCTTTCAACAGCTCACTATCAACAATATCTGCCAATCTGTCTGGGAAAGCCAACCTCACCCACTTATGCAGGTTCATGTCTCCCACAAATATCTCATCACTTGGTCTCCTCCTTGTGACCATCTCTAATATCAGAATTCCATAACTATAAACATCTCCCTTGGCAGAAACATTCCCACCCACTCCATACTCTGCAATTATTTTTATACATTAAATTCTTAAAAAGCTAATAAAGAAGATGATAATGTCGATATAAAGAAAACTAAAAGAATTTACCTGGGGCAATATATCCAACGGATCCTCTGAGTGCAAAAGTAGTTGTACTTAGTGAATCTATGGAATTTGTAGCAGTTAGACGGGATATACCAAAATCGGTCACAAGAGCTGTCATGTTGGCATTCAAGAGCACATTGCTGGGTTTTAAATCACAGTGCACAATTTCCAGAGGACAATCATGATGTAAATATTCCATACCATGTGCTACATCTACAGCAATGCTCAAACACTCACCCAATCCCAATTTATAAAAGTCTTCAGCATCCCTGTGAGGGTGCAAATGTTTTTCCAAGCTCCCATTACATGCAAATTCAAGAACCAAACCTTTCAAGTCAGGGTAGAAAAAAGCACTTAAGATTCTGATGAGGTTACGGTGCCGAATCCTCCCTAAAACCTTGCACTCTCTCTTGAAACTCTTAACAGCTTCTTCATTCTGCAAATTAAGAGTCTTGATGGCAACTATCGTACCATTCCTCAAGATGCCTTTGTACACAGATCCAAAGTTTCCCACTCCAAGCAAGTTTGACTCGTGAAAGTCAGATGTTGCAATGACAAGATCTTGATAAGAAAATTTAGGATAGCGGAGCCTTTGAAAAATAAAGTTTGAGGGAGGGAGTAGCTGGCCTGAAAATTTATGCCTCCATAGCATTACAAGAATGAAGAGGCAAAATACAATTGCAATGCTTCCAACAACTGATGAGACTATTATTTTTAGCTGGGAATGTTTTTCCTTGGCCTGGTCTAGGCATGGAGGCAATGAATAATTTTTTGGGCCACAGAGGCCAGGGTTCCCCATAAGCAATGTTACAACAGTTCTATTTGGAAACATCCCCGCTTCTGGAATCCGCCCTGACAAATTATTGAATGAAAGGTCCATCTCTTGGAGATTTTTCAATTTGGAGAGTGAACCTGGTATTGCACCTACAAAGGCATTGTGGGACAAATTGAGATGCTCTAATGCTGTGCAGTCTCCTACAGAACCTGGAATGACCCCATTAAGCTGATTTCCAGATATATCTATTGCTTGGGCCATTACAATTTTACTCATCTCCTTTGGTAACGACCCTTCGAGAGAATTCCATGAAAGGTTGAGGTAGAATTGCAGGTTTTTGAGGCTGGCAATGACTTCTCCAGGTATCCTCCCCCCAAGTTTATTGTAAGATAAGTCAAGGAGCTCCAACTTCTGACAACCCGCCAAACTTACAGACATCTTCCCTGATAACTTGTTGTGATGAAGAAAAAGACGTCTTAGCTGCTGGGAGTTACAAAGAGAATCTGGTATTTTCCCAGATAACTTGTTATGAGAAAGAGATAAGAGTCCGAGATGTTGCATTTGACCAACCTCACTTGGAATTCGTCCTTTTAATTTGTTCTCATGCAAATACAATTGTTCCAACACAAGAAATCTTTCAAGTCCAGATGGCATATTGCCACTGAAAAGATTATTGCCTAGATGTAAGTAAGTTAAATTTGTCAGATTGACAATCTGTTGTGGTATGCTTCCACTTATCATGTTGAATTGTAAGCCCAAGTGATATAAATTCGAAGACAGTCGACCTATGGAAGGGGGCAATATACCAGTGAAATTATTATATGAGATCTCTATTACTTGCAAGTGGGAACAATTTGTGAGAGCAGTGAGAAAGGCCAATGTTTTGCTGCTGTCAGTAACAAGTTTATTGGTGTGTAGCAAAAGATGGGTTAGACGGTTCAGCTTACCCAGCTCCATTGGAACTGTTCCACCGAGATGGTTTCTACTTAAAGCAAGATTTTCGAGACGGGAACAATTTCCCAAGGAGTTTGGTATGTGTCCACTAAGCTGATTTCCCCATAAATAAAGGATTGCCAAATTGGGGAGCTTGGTACCAATTTCCCATGGAATATGTCCACTTAGGCGGTTTCTCTCTAAAGCTAATTCATTCAATTTGGAGAGATTTGTTAAAGAGCCAGGAATGGTGCCTAATAAGTTATTCTCAAAAATTTGAAGAGTCTGTAGGTGACTAAGCATTCCTAACTCAGGAGGAATGTTGCCCGATAAGTTATTTCGGGCCAAACTCAATACAACTAAGTCGGTCATATTTCCTAAAGAGTTAGGAATGGTACCCGTGAGAGTGTTATTGCCCAAGTAGAGGAACTTCAAACTTGTGAGAAGAGTGAGCTCAGATGGAATGCTGCCATGCAGTTGGTTATACGAGAGTGCCAGGTAATACAAACTGCGGCATGCGGAGAGAGCGGGCGGAATGGTCCCTATTAATTGATTGCGGCTCAGCCGGAGAATCCATAGATTTGGCAGTTGGCCGAGTTGGGGTGGAATGGTATGAGTGAGGTAATTGGCGGAGAGATCGAGGGATCGAAGAGAGGAGAGATTCCCGAGCACAGGAGAAATGGTGCCTGTTAAGCTATGTCAGTCAAATTGATGGCACGGACAGTGTGTGAATTGGAATGACAAGTAACACCAGTCCAGTTGCAGAACGGGTGAAGGGGTATCCAGTCGAGCAGAGAAGTAGCGTTCTGAGAAACAGCAGCTTTGAATTGCAAGAGGGATTCTTCTTGATGTTGGTGATGACGAGGAGAAGGATTGCTGAGAGAATGAGGAAGAGTGGAGATGAAAATAATGGAAAGCATTAAAACTAACAACACAAGAGCAGCCATGGCAGGGAAAACACACAAAGGCAAGCAATTGAAGAGAAGTGAAGGGAGGAAAAATAAATAGATCACGGAAATCAGTCTCCGCCCTGTTACACACTATCAGCTCCATTGAATTTTAATTTAATTTCATTAGACCATCTAATTTACTCTTTACTAAATTATTGTTTAATAAAATATTTTATCATTAATTAAAATGTTACATTTTTTCATTAAAATGTTTATTTTAATCAATTACATTATAAGGAGAATAATTTTCATAATAAATAAATAAATAAATTTTCTGCTAATTTTATATTATATATATATA